>PNEQ01009588.1:0-11132 GCA_003012365.1 Medauroidea extradentata
ATACCTTAAGGGAGCAGCTCGCAGTCAGTATACCTTGAAGCTAGTACATACCTTAAGGGAGCAGCTCGCAGTCAGTATACATTGAAGCTAGTACATACCTTAAGGGAGCAGCTCGCAGTCAGTATACATTGAAGCTAGTACATACCTTAAGGGAGCAGCTCGCAGTCAGTATACCTTGAAGCTAGTACATACCTTAAGGAGAGTGTTGGTTGGTGCAACTGTACAAGGAAAATATGAGAGGGTGCCACAAGTTTTTCGCTGAATACTTTAAACGTGTAGAACTATTACTTTAATGTTCCTGTTGCTTCTGTTACAATTTTACATATTTTACATAGTATTCTTACTGATGTTTTTAAAGTCCCTGTTTAGTCACGTTCGACTACTACATGAAAACTTGCATCATTTGCAAATGACAACCAAGAAAATATTAGATCACTTGTACAAAATACCTCGGTTAGTCTTGACAGGTCCGAGCATACTAGAGAACAGTTATATTTTGTTGGCTACTGCTGCTATAGGAAGCCAGTCACTAACTACTATGTCTCGAGTCCTCACAGTCCTGCAACCTCACCACAGGGACGTGAATACAAACACTTTTCACTTCTGGATTTGTTTGTATGGACATACTCCATTGCGAAATAAATGACTGTCACAAGAAAACTAAAAGTAAAAATAAGACAAGAAAACATAAATAAGCAGAGTATGCTTTAGTCATCAGGATACATACACAACATGAAATTCCAAAACTGGAATCTGGATCAGTCGCACTCGTGTTCTTGAACCCTGTGTGTCTACCTGATGACGGGAACAGATTGCAGTTCCCGAAACGTCGTTCATACTGACTGTTTGGAAAACTACAGTGTTTTATTTCGACTCATCGTTTGTGTTGTCTGTCGTTTTTTCTGTTTGTGTCCGACATCTTTGTGTTTTGTTTAGTCTAATCGTTGTGTCTATTGCTGTAATTCTGTTTGTATTTTTGTTTCGTTTCATCGTTGTGTCGCATGTCAACCTAGGTTTTTTTTTTCTGTTTGTTTCCTTGTTTTATCTGACCAGATTCCAGTTTTGGAATTTCATGTTGTGTATGTATCCTGATGACTAACGCATACTCTGCTTATTTATGTTTTCTTGTCTTATTTTTACTTTTAGTTTTCTTGTGACAGTCTTTTATTTCGCAATGGAGTATGTCCATACAAACAAATCCAGTCATGCACTCCCATTGCACAGTTCTTTCAAAGAACTTTTCACTTCACTATTCCGTTAGAACAGTGGCACGGGAAACGAACATTTACACGTTGCAACTCTTTGATGTAACCTATACATAAATATTTGTACCTGTGTGGACTAGCGAAGCAGCTGTAATCCATATATACGTACAGCGAAAAAATATAGTAAAAATTAATTCATACTTTTGTGGTTTTACAAAAAAATATTAGGTAACTCGCCCCCCCCCCTCCCACACAAACACTCACATACACCTTTTGCCCAAATCGACGAGTAACATGGAACTGCGATAACAATTGTAATCGATAATGAAATAATCATTCCTAAACACAGGAAACGCTCGTGGGTTTACCGACATGTCATCTAAATTCTACTATCCTGTGTAGAAAAGAAACTTACATCAACACAGCCCATTAAGTATTTAATTAAATATAATAAAAGGTAAAGTTAAAGTTTTGCCAATTAGCATGGGCGCGCCCAGTATTTTAGCTTGGGGAGGGGGGGGGGCACAAGACCTAAGAAATAACAAGTCAGCAAACTACAGGCAGGACATTACAGTATACAGGTAGTAGTCTATGTTCAGAGACATGTGAGCACTATATCTTGCAATACCTCTCAAAACAAATACACAAGTAGTAGACATTTAAATTAAAAATAAATAAATAAAAACTCGGTTACTTTTTGGGTGGTGGAGGGGTGAAAGGGGGGGGGGGCGTACCACGTGCTCCGAGTGCCCTAGGTAGCTCCTGTACGCCCACTGCGCTGGTCTTACTGCCGACTGTGACAGGCCAGCCACCTTAATGGCACCATACACAGCCATTTTTATCATTATTTATTTGTACCAAAAAAACGTTTTTAGTTATAAGTTGTGCCTAAACTGCGCTCTTGTGAAATGTTCTCATCCATCATAGTTATTGCATAAAGGCTTGTCAATATCAAAATTTGTATGGTACAGTTTTAAGTACGACACTAAAACCAACTGAATTACTAAACTGAAATGTTTTACTGAAAATAAACAATGTACGTTACAAGGTATCCTATACAAAAAATTGTTTTACAAAGTGCTGTTTTTATTAGAATACATAAGTTTTCTACTTTGTAGTTTTATCACAGAATATGTAGGAATACAGAAGTGAAATAGCCGATAGGACAGCGAACTCAGTCACACACGCCAGCAAAATGCCTTACCTGGCTAGCAACATGGCGGATAAGCCTACAGCCAACCAGTGTAAGGCAGCTACCCTGCTAGCCGGCAGCCAGGCCAATAGGAAACCTGCAGTAACATGCAGGAGCCAAACATACACAGGGCTAGTATCAACAACCTCGGCCAGCCAATAAACAGCTAAGTTCGTCCGTATCAAACAAGCCGCCGCGTCATTTCACGTCTGTATTACTATCTAGTCTGTGGTTTTATACAGGATACCTTGCAGCACACAACATCGTTATTCAGAACGAATTATTTCAGTTTGGTAAGTTATTTGCTTGGGTATCATTTGTAAAGCCGTGACATGCAAGTTTTGACTTTGACAAACCATTGCGCAGAAACTATTATAGACAGAGACATGCAAAATTCGCGTTATCATTTGGTAGCAGACTAAACTTCACTTTCCTATACATAACAGAGCGTAATCTGAGATTCAATTAGCCACGAACTTGTGTGTGTTTTCATTTACGTGTGTTACGTCTTTACAGAGATTGGCCTCTCTACCATGTAAGCATTCTCCGTGGCAAGTCACGACAATATCGGCCAGCGGGACACGTCGAACGAGCCTATAGTCACTTGGAGTCTAGTCAGCTGTCAGAAAATAACGCGAATTTTGCCTGTGTCTAATTATAGATAATAAATTTCCATAAGAGCAAACTTAGTTACAATTTATGTCTAAAGAAACTAAGAAAATATATGAAAATTAAAATAAATACATAAAAACTCGGCTACTTTTTGGGGTCAGGTGGAGGGAGGGGGAGGGGGAGGGGGGGGAGGGGGAGAGGGGGGTCCACGTGCCCCAAGTGCCACCCGGCCAAGGTGCGGCAACGCCAAGTAGGCATGTAAGAGACAATAAAGTTAGGACATGGGCGGCTAAGACTAGTGTGGGTGGCAGTGACCTTGGAACTGTAGGCATGGCGCGACTAACTGCAGGCGACAATAAACCTCGCCAACAAACTACATAACCACTGTGCAGTCGTAAACCTGAACCTCTCTACGACACCACATGCTCATATATCACTTCTGTATCCTCGCTAGCCCACACACTCCGCTCCACGTTGCGATCCCGTCAACATACCACGTGCATGCAGCATCGCTTGAGATGAAAATGTTTTGCGCCAACATGTCCTTGAAAAAGCTGTAGTATCTTGTAACATGTATGACAGGGTTATCTGTTTTTGCGACAACGTATCTGTCTGCCGACCAATAGCAGGCATCAAATATAACAATAGCGGTATTCTAATTGGCTCAGTCAAATAATGTAACAGCTCCACGCAAAAACTAAAGCCAGTCATCTTCTGGTAGCTGAAAGTGCGTTGGAACCCAGCAAACAGTCAAGTTTTCCCGCGATAAACCGTCATCTTTACCAATTCCTTCATCTTTTAAAACAAAACACGTTCCAAATTATGCTTGTTTTTAAGATACAGAACGCTTAGAAAAATGTTATCGGAGCTGCTCAAAATGACTAAACACTGTTTTTTCAGACTGATTTATCTGGCAAATTGAACCTGAATCGTACAAGAGAAAGATAGCAGCATTAGTTTCACTTCACGCCGTAGGGCCTACGTTCCTCGTTTTTACAGCAGGAATGTGTATAAAGTCCCGTAGAAAAAGATACAACTACGAAAACAAGCCCTAACATTCTTTTTTTTCCCTTCCTTTTCTACACAACATTTGTGTTTTTGGAATTGTTAAGTTATAACAGAACAAATTATCTAAGTAATACAAGAACAATAAAATATTTTACAGCAATGTAAGATTAAACAATTGAATAGATTAAAAAACAGTAAAAATCTACATACACGATTAAAAATATTCTAACACAGACAAGCATAAGAACAGATAAACAAATACCAGCTTAACACTTCAATGCAATTACACTACACAAACATATCATGGATTAAAATAGTCATTCACGGAGTACAAGCACGTTTTATCAAATAGTCTTTTAATTTTTTCTTAAAACAATTAGTAATTTCAGATGTCAATACAATGTTGAGCTCTGCAGGTAAGTTGTTTATTAAATTTAATCCCATAAACTAAGAATTAATTTAATTTTTTTTTCTTTTTCGTTTTGTGAAAATACAGGTGGTTTTTGCACCAATTTCTAGTTAAGTGATTGTGAATTTCGTAGTTCTTCTTATATTGTAAATTCTGAAGTGAAAATAAAATTGTGTAATAGATATATATTCGTGGGGCTGTTAACATTTTCAACTTTGAAAAAAGAGGTTTACATGAATAAGTTTTTTTTAGAATTGGTCATAATTCTTACAAGTCTCTTTTGCACTTTAAATTTTTTTATCCAATTACTAGAAATGCCCCAAAAATAACACCATACTTAATACGGGAGTATATATGTGCATAATACATATTCATTACCGCTTCCTGAGAACATGATGATTTTATGGTTTTTATAGCAAAACACAAAGAGCTTAATTTTTGTGTCAATGAATTTACATGATTATTCCAATTTAATGTACTATCTAGAGTAAAACTAGGAGTTTTGAACCAGCCGCACATTTTAAAATATGTTTGCCAATGCTAACATCAAGTTCATATTTTTTTGTGATTGTCAAAAGTAAAATAAACAATAGAAGATTTCTCAATATTTACAGCTAACTTGTTACCTGTAAACCAAGACTGCATTTGTAATAAAGTTTCTTTTGTATTGGTCAGAAGCTGTGAATGATTTTTGCCAACAATTAGAACAGAGGTGTCATATGCAAACATTGTAGCCTTTCCTTTATTTATATAAGCAGGTAAATCATTTATGAATAGATAAACAATATTAATCCCTGTGGTACACCTGTATCAGAATTTTTGAATGTTGAACTGCACGAGATGTAATAATAATTTTCATCATACCATTCTATATTAGTCACTTGTGTACGATTAGAGATATAGGATCGTATTAAATTATTAGACATACTCCTGATACCATATCTTTCCAGTTTTTTTTCAGTAGAATGTTATGATCAACACAATCAAAAGCTTTTGATAAATCAGCAAACACACACGAAGCTACAAATGTCTTATCTAAATAAGAGTAAATATAATGAACCAAGTTATAAACAGATTGTTCTGTGTATTTACCCTGAATGAAACCGAACTGATTATTAGTTATTACTTTGTGATAATTAAGAAATTCTGTCAGTCAATTTAAGATAATCTTCTCAAATATTTTCGGAAAATTTGACAACAAGGCTATAGGTCTGTAATTATTGACACTTTTCTTGTCTCCCTTCTTATGAAGGGGGATTATCGTGGCACACTTCAACCTGTCAGGAAAGACGCCTTGAGTCAGACACTCATTAAAGATATGGTTGAGTGGTTTTGCAATGTGATTAGCACAAGCTTTAATCGCAAAGGTAGAAACTTCAACTAATCCTACCGACATTTATTTTTAAGTTCATGGATAACTTAAATTATTTCATGTTCGTTAGTGGATGTTAAGTACATACTTTTTGTATTAACAGGTATTGTGCTATTCATACAATACTTTTTACTAATATCTTTATCACTATCATTCTTATGCAATGTAGCAGCAATTTCTGTGAAAATTTTTAAAACGTATTTGCAATTTGCTCACAATCAGATATTTCTGATGCATTATAATTAATAACAATATTTTGTCTTTTTTTCTTAACCTTTAATTTCATCATTAATAAAATCCCAGATAGTTTTATTTGTATTTAAGGACGATTTTAAATTCTTATCCATATAATTTTTTTGACACTTAAAGGCAGCTATCATAATTTTTTTTTTTTTTAGTAATTTTTATATTCTTCACGTTGGATGAGATCAATTTTATTTAAATTCTTCCTTAATGTTAAAATATTTTGGTACATGGATTGTATGTTGTTATTTATCCAGGGGTGCATCTTTTTGGATGCTAATTTAAGCCATTTTTTTTTTAGGAAAGTGTTGATTAAAGTATAATCAAAATGTTATTAGAAAAGTGTTGTAAGCAATATTGGGATTAGTCAAGGACAAAAAATCTACCCATTGTTCATTAGAAATATGACTACAAAAAGCCTGTAGATTAATTGTTTGGAAAATTCTTCTCTGTATAAAGAAAACATTCTTACTAGACTCAGTATGGGTACTCCTAATTTTGTTTATATCAAGCACAATGTCTTGTGCTGCATGGTCTGAAATGGCAGTTTCCACAACATTCACAGACCAAACAATAGGGCCAATATTTGTTATAATATTATCAATACATTTATTACTTAATTTTCCTGTTCTTATACTATCAAAAACAGTTCGATTAAGATTAAAACAACTTAATAGGTTCAAAAATTCAGTGTTCTTTGCTCCAGGACTTCTTGAAAGGTCTTGTTTTAGACCAATTTGAAATATACCTTCGTATCAGTGATTAATGAAGATCATAACATTTCACGAATTCATTTGCGAAGACGTTAGATTTCCAAATTCTACCACACGCCCAATATTTTCGAGATTCGGACACATTTAATTAAATCCTTAGTTGAGAATATTGCATTGTGAACCAATAGCAGACCTACGTAAAAACACTTGTTGACTGTCTCACTGCCATGTCAGATGTACAATTCGCCAGTCACAGGAGGAGCAGCCAATGAGCAAGCAGCAGAAGACACACACAGGACTGTGGAGTCTAGCCGGCAGATTGTACAATACAAGACATTTCCAGGTTCATAGTGACAAATGTCAGATGGAGAAGTCTTAAATATTTACTTTACAGTGCATGGCTTAAATAGAGCTTGTTCCATTCTCAAGGACACAATGCGTTCTATGTGCGTTCTACGCCGCAGTTCACAAAACATCTGTGTGTTCGTCGCTAAACTACTCATATTTTACATATGTACCAGTCAGAGAGAAACAAGAGATTCTGGTCAGCACTGTACATCGAGGTCTTTCACGCTGGTGAGGGGTGACATGATGTGAGTATGGAGAAGTGTCGGAATGAAAGGGCGGGGGAAACGGGAGATCCCCGAGAAAACCCACCAATCAGCGGCATCGCCCGGCACGATTCCAACATGCGAAAATCCGGAAACAGATCCCGACGGGAATCGAACCCGGATGGCCTTGGTGAGAGACGAGTGCTCTAGCCAACGGCGTCCCCCAACTAGATAGTTATTAAAAAAAAAATACTTGTAACATTTACATATACTTAAGGGGGAGTGTTAGACAATTTTATTGTATTTTTCAAATTTTGAGCCAAAATATTTATTGAAATTGAAATTGCATTATCAAAAGTTTCTCTTCGACAAAGCATAGGACATAGGCCTATTCTTGGTAAACTGCTTAATATAAATAATAATAAAATCTTTCATTAATTTGTCATGCAGAATCATTGCAAGAGAATTATAGGTTAACTTGCACACACGTATGTCCCTCGATTTACATCATCTCGCCCATTGCGACGTGTTGTGGAGGTGTTGCAAGGTATAAGCTGTGTTTGTCCTCAACTGTACTTATTTACTTGCTCATCTACTCGCCAGGCTCTCAGACTTAACTGTACAGCGCACGTCACAGCAACATGCCTCGCTGCAAGTTAAGTTCATGTGTGGAAGCATAACGTTCTGTTTGACGACACTTCTTGTTCCACTGAGTGTACCGAGACTGTACAACAGTGGACAAACACCAGCTTACACACGCCACTGCTCAGCCATACACCTATACCACGGTCGTACAAGAACAGGTCTGGACACTCGCATATCTACCAGTGTATGTTTGCTTGACCCCCTTGTTGTTTGGCTGCAGTTCACAAAGTTACCGACAGTGTTGTGCGTCTTTGGCGCTGCAATCAGGGCAGTCGGGCTCAAACTCCGCCCACTTTTTCAGTGATTACATAATAAAGTAAATAAAGATTGCTGGAGTAATGCTTTAGAATTGTGAGCGAAGGAAGTTTTTCATAAATTTATAAAATTTGCGTATTGATAAATTGTTTATCTTTATAATTTTAACACCGGAAAAAAGTGGGCGGAGTTTGAGCCCGACCGCCCTGATTGCAGTGCCAAAGACGCGCAACATTCTCGGTAACTTGGTGAAACTGCAGTCAAACAAGGGGGTCAAGTTACCAGGCGAGTGTCCAGGCCTGTTCTTCTACGGCCGTGACTTATACGCAATTATTACGACTTGTAATTACGTCATGAACGTGTTTCATTATTCAGTACGTTGCCATTTAGAATCACAAACTGTAAATAAAAGATAACCATTCATAGAGGTGACGGTTTATCGCGGTAAAACTTGATTGTTTGCTGGATTTCAACACACGTTCAGCTTATCAGAAGATTATCTTGGTCTTTCTCTGCTTCCAATTCCGGCACAGTATAAGTAAAAAAACAACTCTGCACAAACAACACAATGTTAACTGAGACACCACACGCCTGTAATTTGTGGGATAGAACCCCAATATGCTGGGAGTTAAAACATCCAACCAATGACCAGCAAGCAGACTATAGGTATGCACGAAGGCACTGAATGAGACGGAAAGTCTTTCCTCACAACCTTCCAGCCCCTAGTGAGTAATAATGCGAGGTTGTGCTCTAGTATGTAGAGATCACTGTGATCTGAGCAGGAAACAAGCTGCAGATGTGCATACAACATACTGAAACAAGCAAGTGCAAGTATCGAGGATACAATCAGGCAGACCTACATAGCGAGTACTAACGCGGTTATGACAGGCGACCAGCAACAGACTTCATGGCCCGCTAGGCGAGGACAGGAAGCACCATCCTATACAAGGCAGGAAGTCCCACGTGAAGACATCCACGAGGCCATAGCCCGGGTATACGCACCCAGAGTCTTGCGGTATATATCACCCTTACACTGACCTTAGTAGCAGGACCTGATGTATGGAACCACACCATGGTACAGACCTGTTTGAAGTATCAACACACCACACTACAGCTGTGCTGCTTTGTAAGAAGCAGAGCAGTACCAAGAAACCAATCTTGTTTCATACACTCTTACATTTGTGAAGTTTTGATTGTGTTATCCCGTCTTGTGTTCGGTTAAAGCACTAAGTTGAGCTAGTTTAGGTTAAGTAGTACATTGGACGAGGTAAAAATTAAGTAGTAACTTGGGCTGGGTTAGGTTAAGTGGTAAGTTAAGCTGGGTTAGTTTAAGTGGTAAGTTGGACTGGGATAGGTTAAGAAGTAAATTGGACTGGGTATAGTTAATGATGGGGTTGTGCTGGTAAGATCAAGCAAGGACAGTCTGGTGCAACTTAGTGCAAATTGGCGCAACTTAGTACAAATTGGTGCAACTTAGTGCAAATTGGCGCAACTTAGTACAAATTGGTGCAACTTAGTAGAGGCTAGGGCAAGTTACCGCAGGCTTGGGCAGATTAGTGCAGGTTTGGGCAGATTAGTGCATGCTAGGGCAAGTCAGTGCATGCTAGGGCAAGTCAGTGCATGCTAGGGCAAGTCAGTGCATGCTAGGCGCAAGTCAGTGCATGCTAGGGCAAGTCAGTGCATGCTAGGGCAAGTCAGTGCATGCTAGGGCAAGTTAGTGCATGCTAGGGCAAGTTAGTGCATGCTAGGGCAAGTTAGTGCATGATAGGGCAAGTTTGTGCATGCTAGGGCAAGTTAGTGCATGCTAGGGCAAGTCAGTGCATGCTAGGGCAAGTCAGTGCATGCTAGGGCAAGTCAGTGCATGCTAGGGCAAGTTAGTGCATGCTAGGGCAAGTTAGTGCATGCTAGGGCACGTTAGTGCAAGCTAGGGCAAGTTACTGCAGGTTGGAGCAAGTAAGTGGAAGTTACAGCGAGTTAATACAGGCAATTGCATGATAGTTCAGACTAACTGCAATTCGTGCACACGAAAGCAACGTTGAGCAGGCTTGTCACATTAGTGCAGGTTAATCCAACTATCTGCACGTAAGTGTAAATTATGCATGTCAATGCAAGTCTGTACTAGAGCTGATTATACAGGTTAATGCAAGCTATTGCAGGCTAGTGCGATCCAGTGCGGAAAATATTAGGCTGGTACAAGTTATTGCAGGCCAGGGAAATATATTGATTGCTAGTGCAAGTTAGTGCAATTCTTCCCATATCAGTGCAAGTTACTGCAGGTTAGTGCAAGGTACTGAAGGTGAGTGAAACTTGGTGCAGGTGAGTGCCACTTGGTGCAGGTGAGTGCCACTTGGTGCAGGTGAGTGCCACTTGGTGCAGGTCAGTGCCACTTGGTGCAGGTGAGTGCCACTTGGTGCAGGTCAGTGCCACTTGGTGCAGGTCAGTGCCACTTGGTGCAGGTCAGTGCCACTTGGTGCAGGTCAGTGCCACTCGGTGCACTTCAGTGCCACTTCGCGCAGGTCAGTGCCACTTAGCGCAGGTTAGTGCCACTTAGCGCAGGTTAGTGCCACTTAGTGCAGGTTAGTGCCACTTAGTGCAGGTTAGTGCCACTTAGTGCAGGTTAGTGCCACTTAGTGCAGGTTAGTGCCACTTAGTGCAGGTTAGTGCCACATAGTGCAGGTTAGTGCCACATAGTGCAGATTAGTGCCACATAGTGCAGGTTAGTGTCACTTAGTGCAGGTTAGTGTCACTTAGTGAAGTTTAGTGCAGGTTAGTGTCACTTAGTGAAGTTTAGTGCCACTTAGTGCAGGTTAGTGTCACTTAGTAAAGTTTAGTGCTACTTAGTGCAGGTTAGTGCAACTTAGTGCAGGTTAGTGCAACTTAGTGCAGGTTAGTGCAACTTAGTGCAGGTTAGTGCAACTTAGTGCAGG
>PNEQ01009589.1:0-11130 GCA_003012365.1 Medauroidea extradentata
TCGTCGAAAGGTTTTAAAATTTCTCCGAAAATACCACAAAAATTCGGCCTTGGACTAGCGAGAGTTTAACGCAGTATAGAGTTAAGAAAATTATGTAGGTCTACCATTTTTGTATTTAAATTTTTTATATATGTACTATATTTTTTATACACTACTGTAATTCCTAATAGCGGACACTTCTCAATACCGGACATTTTTTATGCACCAGAGGTGTCCGGTATTGGGAAGTTTCACTGTATATTTGAAAGTACTGCTTTATTTCTATTTTCAGTCAGTTTGTAGCTTTCTTCAGCAGGTAAGTATTAACATAGCCTCGTGCTTTTGTTTAGAGATGACTTTACAATGTATACCTCTATGGTAAAAACTGCTTACATTTTTCTTTCAGCTATTTTGCATTCTTCTTTATTATTTTCAATATAAAAACTATCATGAAAATAAAAACCGGTGTAAATGTTCCACCACACTGAAAACTAATCACCTTTGGTCTCAGTAAAATGCAGTTATCCGTTATTATAATTGTTGGTGAGTGCTCAGTTTAAAGTGAACAGCCTATAATTAGTTTCATAATGTTGAGTTTACTTTGGTTAAATTTTTCACTTTGCGTTTACGATGCACTGTAACATTTACAGGAATACAGTACGAATATATGGTGCACTTGTACTTGAAATCATTTCCGGAGTGTTTTATTATGTGGCCTTCACACTCCAAAATACAAAATATATTTCACCGTAAACACCCATGTACCATGCCCACCCATTGTGAAGCGACCAGTCTGCGCTTGGGGTATACTTTTTTGATAAACCAGTTGTGTTTCTAGGGTTTTGCTCAGAGTCCCGATTAATTGTTTGCATAATTAATTCTAGCCAGTGTTACTGACACTTCAGAACAAAGAGCTGGTCAGCCTAGTGTCAGTTAGGTGTAGGGTAGGGATGATGCCTGTATTATTTTCAAAAGCCCCAGTGTGTTCCCCGGCCACCCTACTTTAAGCCATTGCCTATAGATGATTAAACTGCTTGTGTTTATATAACTGTAAGTCAGTAGTAATTGTTACAATGTGAGTTCCATGTTGTTTTAAGCTCAATAATCTCCTAAGAAAGTAATTTGGTTTATTGATGTAAATGTTATAATTTTGCTGAACAATAAATCACCTATAAAACCCACTCTCTCTAAATGTAAAACCGCTATTGGGCCTCGCGAAGCAGCACAGTAACTGAAAGTTGCGTCTGGATGCAAAATCTAGTAGTTAGTCTTTTATTGTAATATTGTAATGCCAAGTAATGTGTTCATAAGCTCTAAGTTAGAATTGTTCCGAGTTTCAATGTTTTGTTGACACGTGAATTTAAAATAAATATGTCTTTTGTGAACTTTTCTGAAACTGCATAAAATTTCGAGCAACTTTGGACTCTTAGAAATTTTACGAAGAATAGGGAAATGTCCTATTTTTTACTATATTTTTATTTAAAAGTGCTTTTAATTTAATGAACAATGGTACCATACTTGCTTTCATTGAGTCTGTGTAACTCTATAAAAACTTAAATGAAATGAGCAGTCTGTTTTACGCGGCAAAAACATGAACCGCCATGATGATTTCTCTGTGACGTCACGATACTGTACATATTAATGTAACGTAACACACAAACGACAACAACATACATTCAAATCGTGAAATTGTGTTAAATAAAGTAGTTTATGCGGTAAAATCGAATATGGCTTGAACTCCGAAGAGTATACATGTGGATAGTAGTTTGTTTGTGCAGCAATAAAATGCAATTTACTCTGAATAAATTCTTAACTTTAGCGCCGTTTGATAAATCAAGGCAAACTGCATGGTTTAAACTTCAAGAAGAGACATAATAGTCTGCTATTAACGACAAAAATATAGTTTACGTATGTAACGCTGCATTGTGTACAACATGACACAATTAGCATAAAGTAAATAAGTTCTTTTAAGTTAAAAATTGCAGTCAGAAGCGTGCATTTTGCGAGACGAATTCTCTGCAGCTGTAGTGTTTTGGCTGTTCCACTGGCTGCGGCAATGTCATTAGCCAATAGGCGAGTTCAAGGCCCCGTGATTGGCCGATAATTCGAGGGGTGGGCGATGTCTTGCGAAACTTGCCCTGAGATGGCAGCACCGCTCTCTCAATGTTGTTCACGAGAAATGTAAAAATTACTGAGAGAAAATATGTACTTGCAATAAAATAATTGATCTGCCACATTATTTTACCATCTCGTGCAACCAGAATGTTTGATCATGGTCTGTGTCAGGTTTGGTTAGACATATTCCAAATATTAGCTCGACAGGTTCACTTTTTGTACTCATGTGAACTTCGTTCGTCTGACCTTTCAAACCTAAAATTACAATTATATATTGGATCTGAAACATTAAACTGAATTCGTAGTAAGTTATTATCTCTAGAATTTATATTACATTTACATAAACTCAAACCTATAACTAAAACGTCTCAATGTGTGAGTGAGAGCTAGGCCTACTAATTCATTACTATCTCTACTCCTTTAAAACCAACTCAAGTGAAATAAATCTTCGTAGTTAGCTACCAAATCTACAACCACGTATGCCCAAACAACGAGTGAATTCCCCGAATTAACTTTTACGTAACTGGGTTTGCTAAATTGGATTAGTTTTTAAATAGTTCAAAATTCCAATATACACAATAGTGCCTGGCGTGCGGTGGCTAACCAAAACAAGTAAGACTACATCATAAATGTGTTAGCCAATAAGAACACGTTTTTAATGTTTGTGGCAGCGTTTGAAAATATGACATTTTTAAAGCTGAATAATTTGAAAATTACTATGTTCACGGAGCTATTGCTTTGCCTGGCTGCATTTAGTGCCGAAATAATTAGGAAGAATCAGGTAAATATTAAAAACTTTTTCTAGGAATTTTTCCTATTGATCTTTTAAAAGCTATTGCGGTTGGGAAGTTTTTGGTGTTTATTTTAAAACGTGTAGATGAGTTCGGCCAGCCCAGCCATGGTGCCGCGGGGGCGACACCGCTAGGGGTTCACAGAGGGTACTGCAAGGTGTACGGCCGGCGATGTCCTATGCCAAGATTTTATTTAATATAATTTTTATTGTACTAATTATTCAGTAAAATATAAAAATACGTCTTTATGCTCAGCAGAATTTTGCCAATTTTTCGGTAACTTTAGTTTATTTATTTTGTATCCAGATCAGTTATTTGATCTTGCTAGAATGTTATAGAACATTTTACCGGAAAGTAGGCCGCCATGGTATCTTGGGACGCCATTGCGGTTGCCGTGGCTGGTCACGTGGTTCTTGACTGTCGAGGAAGCCGGACGTGTGCCGTATTGTGCGAGGTTAGCACGTGGTAAGCTGAGGGGCGCGAACGAAAGACATGGGGCCGTAATGGAAGGAGGTGAAAAGACTTGCTAGAACTCTTCATTATTAACTACAGTAGAATCCCGTCATAGCGAACACGGAAATAGCGAAAACACGGTTATAGCAAAGTCTTTTTGAAGAACCGTCAAAAAATCGCAAAAAAAAATTCCATGAAAAATGTGAATTTTATGAGTAGAAACATGTATGGTGAGTCGTGTAAAGCAGGCTTGCAGCGAGATTCGTGACAATGTGAAGAGGCTTGCAGCGATGTACGTGACCTTGTGAAGTGAGTAGGTATTTATTATCTTGACAGCGAGATATACAGGTTACCTCCATCCCTCGCGCCTCACAGATGACGACACTACTATTTGGAACAATAACTGCATGTTCTGACTGAATAATGCCGGACATATATGGTTTCTTCACTAAGAATAATTGCCGCCTGCTGTGCTATACCTGAGTCACACACACATACCACGCATACAGAAGAAATGCCGGGAACTACGATAGTGCTGTCTCCCTCACACATGCACCCACACAACTACTCGTGTTTATCTCTGCTTAGCTTGCTACAGCTCATTACTCTGTAGAATTTAAGCTTCTCGAGATAAGCAGCAAGGATGGCGGAGGAGAGGATGCATCCTGTGTCAGTGCTTTTGCTGTTGCTGATTCACCTTCATGCTCACACAGCCGGCCGTACGTGTTTTTGTCTTTTAGTCTAGTGGCAGTTTCAACATTTACTGTACACTAATCATAAATTATAATTTAACACACTAACGTCCCATAAACTTGAGCGAGTAGCAATAAATCCTTGTTGGCTGGCTGTTGCATTGTTAAAGTATCGTACACACCGTCAGGAAGTGCATGGGAACAAGAGTAAGCCACCTTTTTTTGTCTTGGAACGAGTCTTTTTGGACAGCTGAAGGGGAAGAAAGAAAAATAAAAAGTTAAAAAAAAAAATTACGGATCGTGGGCCGTGTGTGAAAACGATCATGTCTAGCTTTAGCACTGCTTTTCAGTGAACTGTCTGTCTTGATTTGGTAGCGCTCACGTAGGTCAGACATGTTTTCTGTCGGCACACTGCCGGAATAAAATCACAAACGTGTAACCTTACTCAATGTCAATGCGTACACGTGCGCCTACCTCTGTTATTACTAATAGGCTTCGAACTTAACTTTGTGTCGCCGCTAAACACAGTTCACAAGTAGTGCGCAAAAATAAAGCAACTACCACTGTCGGCGTCGCTTACTGTATTTTTTTCTGGCAAATAACATTAGCCTTACCTGCCCAACATCCAAGCTCATTTTTATATGTCTCGGGCAAACGCATAAATTATTAGATGCATGCGACAGTGTGAAAGGACACACAGAATTATCTGAGCATGCTTTCTAAAATTAATAAATAAGTTGATACACTCGTCAAACTGATTACATTGGTCTGCAGCGGCCGGCAGTGTAATTATATGGACTATGCCGGCACGTGCATTCTTGCCGCGTGCTCACAGGGGCGAGACACCGTTGAGGCGGTCCAGTGATGGATAACCATACTTACATGACGCGGCTGAGTTATCGGCCCATTTTGACTTAGCGAATAGTTGTTGGGTATCGTAACCAGCGCATAATTGCCTGTTAAAATAAATTTATATTTCCTTAGAATAACGTACTACTTTGTAATTAAATAATATTAAAAACCGTTTTAATGCAATTTTTGGGTTTAGAGGTCAGAATCGGCCAAATTCGGCTATAGCGAAGACACAGCTATAGCGAAGTTCGAACCCAGAACTGTGACATTTTGCTATAAGGTGACTCTACTGTAATTTTCATTATTTTGATGTAAATTTACAGCATTATCAATTGTGTGGCCGGCCCATTATCGGTTATGATTTAGTTCGAGTGCTATTTTTCTTTTAAGTTGGGGTTTCATTTTAGTTCAGGTCTCTTTATATTTAATTTTATGTTGCTGTACAAGAAGTTTGTACGTGCCCATGTAAGCGCGGTTGCGTGAGTTTTTGTGGGAAAAGGTAATAAATATGGGCTGTTGATCTAACCATGTGTTTGACTACCGTTCTACATGCGTCCACCCTTCGATACTACGAAATCCTGAGATAAGAGTGGCTCACCGCCGACACTGGAGCATCTATGAGGACTGATCAATTTACATTTTTCTTTTTGTGGGCAACAACTTGTGGGAGCCTAGCACGCAAGGGCTCGTCCTGTGCCATCACACCATGTTCTAATGAGGAGAACTTATAGTGATTTTCTGGACACAGGAAAATTAGTACAGAAGAGCCCTGATTTAATAAACTCAGGAATAACAAAAACAGTGATTTAACAATAGGGTTTTTAGGAACTTAAACAAAATAACAAAAATTTTATTATGTAACCAAGTGACTTTGATAAAATCGAATATTAATTGTAATTTAATTCCTTTCAACATACTTGCACCGACAGCCATATATACTTGTTTCTCCATATAAAAGCTTAAACCATCCGTTGAGAAACAAAAAAAAATTCGTTAAAATTTGTTGAAACCTTTGGTTGCGGGAGTGATTTTGAGATACGCATGCGCGGCCTAGTGAGCACCGCTATGTTGCACAACAAGCGTGCGCATGAGTGAATGAGCATCTAGGTATCCAGACTCCACAGCACGGCGATGGACAGCACAAGAACTAATTCACAGGTAGTGCTTCACGTCTCTGTTAGAATGCGCTGCAGTGCCACATGCTCTATTGATTAATTATATTACCGATAGAATACAGTGATGTGCAGCGTGATTATTTACACTCGTGTCCTGTGTGATAAAACAAGTGAAATGATAAAAAAAAATACATAATATTATTTATGCAGACTTTTTACAACGAATTTACTACCGTAAGCGTAAATAATTTGTTTCTCCATAGCTAAAAAAATGCTCTAAGTGCAGAATATTTTTAGCGAGCGGACCAATGAGTTTGTTTCACAAGCAGGGCTGCATACAAGCTACAGTGGCTGCCGCCGCACATATTTAGTTATTATTTTACTGTTGTCTCGCAAACTTTTAATTCAGTTGTCATTAAAAAAGATTTTTTTTACTATTTTTCATGGGAATTCCCTTAATTTTGTTGGTGCAGCAGGTTGGAGACCGATAGATAGAAAGATCAACGGCTCGAGTGGTGTTAGTCATCACATCTCACATGTTGATGCTTGACGGCGTGCAAGGGTGGCCCGACTTACCATGCACACGCTCACCAAGCTTTCCACTGGAAGTTTTTGAAGTTTTTTTGCCGATTTTTTTCTTTCCAAGGCTGTGGCTTACCTGTTGACGGCGGGTAATGCGTTTTGTCATTGTTTTGGGCCAATAGCCTTATACTTTTTTAAAATTACCTTAAATTCTGACGAAACATGCCAGAGGATTTAACGAAACATTGATTTAGAGTAAACATTTTCGGGTCCCGTGGCATTTCGTCAAATCGGGGTTCTACTGTAGTTGCCTAATTTTTGTGTACTATTCTCCGTTCACTCTAAGTTGAGTTCTGAGGTAAACAATTAAAGTAATATCATTACACTTTGCTAGCTTCTAATTGGCTCAATTTGTACGTCACACCGACGTACTATTTCCAACCGACAAAAGTGTGTACAGTCTGCATCATAGGGAACAACAACGCCGTATAGGTATATTAAAACAATATTGCGTGAAAATTTCGTACGTATTTATCGACATAGGGAAACAAAAATTACACAAAAACTTGATAAAAATATTGACATCATGTGTAATTATTGTATATTTCAAAATTTAATAGTAATTGTCAAGTCATGACTAACGATTATATTCAAATATTCCGGTATTAACGTAACGAAAATTTGGTACTACATGCAGAAAAAAAGTTGTCAACAAGATGAGTGATTATACTTACTGTAAAGTCCTCCTGGATTATTTTGTACTTTGTTTTGGAAAAATTATATTTTATAAATCACCAAACAATCTGTCGATAATTCACGACACATATTGTTTTTTTTATACATAAAGATTGCTATGCGAAATTTTTATTCTTGCCTTATAAACATCACCACAGTTTGTTCAGTAATAAAGACATATATCCACGTTTCGAAAACCATGCAAGACATTTTCAATGTTCACGTCCAGCACCACATAACCTAATCTGCAAGCGACGTAAATATAAACCGACGCGAGGACGGAACAAATAGAACAAGGAAATTTGGTTTCGGACCACGCGGCCGTGAATCGGACGAACTGGAACGGAAAATGGACGAACGGAAGAAAACATTCGCAGTAACCACAACATTGACGCGTTAACGTCCAAAAATACTTTGAATAAATAAAACATTATATCTGATGGTGGTATTTCTGACTTATTTTTACTGTGGTAATTATTACTGAACTAAACTTTTGGTATCTTCAGAGTATCATACATCTCTAAATACTGGCAAGTGTACCAAGAAACTCGTACGTTTAGCAGTGCGTCAGTCGTAAAATAACTTGTGAACCAACTGTACGGACGTGTCATCCGCTAACCATAATTAAAGTAATAAACATGTAGCGTCGTAGATTGTGTTTTTAACGTCTGTATATTTTAGATATTTGTTAATAAAACTCTCTCATTAAGTGATGGAGTGGTAAATTTATATGTACACGACAGATAACAAAGATCTATTTCTTATGCAAGATCACAGTGCACGGCGGTCGGCAGCCAATGAACATGTTTGTTTATAATTTGCTTTGTTTATCCTAAAACTCAACTAAGAGTGAACAGAGAATAGTAGTAAACTGTACATCGTAGCTATGCAAACTTTATTTCCAGGCTCATCAATCAGTATGCAAATTTTAGTTCGAGACCAGTTGTCAGTTAGTGTCTGGACAAACTTCAGTTTCAGGTGAAGAATGTAACTGCAAACATGGTTCATATAACACACTCAAAACATTTTCAATTGTTGTGCGTTGATAAGGGTTATTTTCGATTTTAGACTATTGGCAGTTGTAAAATGAAATAGGGATTATTCTGTGTATTCTACTGCTCATAAAATATTCTCTGTTTACTATATTTACTTGCTAAGGACTCTAGATAACCAATGACCATCATTAATATTAAGCAGTTGTAAATACTTGTGAATTTACCAGAACTCAAATAGCTTTTTTGAAAATACTGATTATTTCCTTATACATTAGGGTGGGCCAAAACTAAAATCTACTAATGTCGTGGGAAACAGTAGACTGTAAATTCTCACTGCATCTACAAGAATAATTACATAATAATACTAATAATAGTAACAATAATAATAATTATTATTATTGTTAGTACAGTATTAGTATTATTATTATTATTTATTGTGCAAAAATGCTAGTAGAATTTTTCCTTTTCAAATTTCAATCTCTGTGCAAATGAAAATAGTATGTAGACAAACAGAAAGATTCAAACTTATTGTTCTTTAATTGTCATGGTGGAGCAACTTTCAGGGAAAACAGTAACAAAGTTTTTTAAAATAGTTACCGTATGCTGCCCTGTGCTAGATGGCAGGCTGCAACTGTCGTGGTGACAGGACAGTAGTAATGGCAATATGAACTAGACTTGCCCATGCGTTGGCTATCACCTTTATGTACGAGTTGTGAAAACAGCATGCCGTGTTTTGGTTGTTGGCATTTTCCTATGAGACGTGAAATGGTGACTGTATTATTTTATTTATGAAAAATGTGAATAAAGTCCATCACAGGCTTCTCTAGTTTCATTTTATGATTCCGGTTGGTATTTTTTACACGACAGCAGTCTGAAAAGGTTGTTTTCAGCCATTTTGAGGTGCCCTGAAACAATGTTTCCAACTGACGCTATTTGTGTTGTTTGACAGATATTGAATACATTGCCAGCTGGCTCCTACCTGGTTCAGCGTCCAAATTTAGCACTCTTGGCGCATAGGAAGGGTTTATGACTTGGTGGGCTTTGTGGAGTGTTGGGAGGGGGCGAAGGTGTTGGGAGGGAGGTTATGTTGGAACCGGTACAATGGAAGCACGTGCAGGGATGGTTTGTTTCGAGTGGGGTTGATGACATTATTCTAGGTAATGAAAATGAATATATATACTTAATAATCATACAAAAGGATTACAACTATTACATCTATGAATTATACAATGAAATAACACAAAATTTTAACGCAAAACTGTTAACCACTATTGGGGGAAAAATTGCAATTGGGAGGGACAGTTTCCACGGCGCAGTACTCGAAGCAGGGCAAAAGTAAAAGTTGACCAACATGCATCAATCACATGTGTCACAAAGAAATTCCATGAAATCGATTATCTGACCATAATGTATGCACCAGAAATCCTACAACCTAGAGAAGCTTGCAGCACAAGAAGTAACTCACGTCACCAGGAAAATTTAATAAACTCTTAAAAACTAAAAAAAAATAGGAAAAATACAAGAAAAACTAATTTCTACAAAATTAATTTAGATTCTACTGTGGTCAATTTGATACCAAACAAACCAGGCAGTAAACAAAGGACTCTTGTTGCACACCGGGCAGTCGTACGCCAGACATCATACTTGCCAAGCATACGAGAAACATACAAGATGAACCCTTGGAAAATAGGGCAACTCCTCACTTGGCCCCACAACAACAAACTTAGTCTGCTTCTTCTTGTTACATCACAGCCTTACTCACCTTTCGATATTTTTCTTGCAATAAATTAGGTTGTAAACTCAAATGTTTTGTTTAGATACAGTTAATTTGGAGGTATGAAACCATTTGACTACTGCTTTAACCAAATCTATGCATAAATACAAAAATAAAATTTACTCATATTCTTGGTTTATTATCGAAAGTAATTTCAAAGTTTTACAAATCCTTCATGGCATTGTAATACATGAAATCACTTACTTTGGGCACTCAGGAATTCGCAAATTAAAGAACAAACTGAAAATGATCTTGAAGAAAACTGAAGAAAATTAATTAACACTGACGATGTCCACACAAAGATTATAGAGTTCCCACATCTCAATAATTAAAAGAAGATTACTGGGTGGTGAAAACCAGGCCCAGACGCTCTAATGGCCAAATGCACAGGCAGAAGAAAAAAGGAACACTGTGATATACTTGGCCATTCCACTCCATTTTGATCCAAAGTTCTTTTTTAATTTTATTATTAATTGTCCATACATTTCTTTCCGTTTAACAGTGAAAAAGTCTATGGTTTCGCTGATTAAAAGTAAGTAGTATAGGTTTGGGTTTTATTTTCCTTACATTATACCCTGTGTCAATATTGGGCACGCAGGATCCCAGGTTGCTGAGCAGTGTGTTATGATTGAAGTCAAGCCATGATCATGTTTTTTCGGTCGCTCGAAAGTATTTTGGTAGCCCAGCCTACGTTACCGTGTGTGTGATATGTGTACATCAGCGTTCAGGAGCTTGAATCAAACGTTCTTTACGTTAATGTGCTAGTTTAAAAGTGTAACTTACGTCGCCTCGGCTTACCAGGAACGCAATACTTTCAAACAAGGAAAACTCGGCTTGTTGCTACCCGGCCAAGCGGCCATAACTGGATAAATCTAAAACCCTCGCGCACACCTGCCTATAAAAAATGTCTACTTTTTTCCTTGAGTTCCGAAAGCAACACAACGAATACCCACGTGTATAAAAACCTAAAATAATGAATTAAATTAGTTCCTTGAGTTGACTAATTACTACAGCTATCGTTAAAATGAACACACATATGTATATATGAAAATGAAAGTATAATAGAAAATAGAAATACGAAAAAAAAAAAAAATATATATATATATA
>PNEQ01009590.1:0-43692 GCA_003012365.1 Medauroidea extradentata
GGAATGATCCTGTTCCCTCTTTATCTCTCTGGGTGGTGCTTGACATTGAAGCGACATCTTTCCAGGAGGTTGGAGAACAGAGACCCGCCGAGATAATTCGAGAAGAAGGAGGGTGGGGTATATAAGGGGGAGCTGCAGCAGGAGAGAGAGAGTTTTTGCTGGCAGGTGCCTAGTGTGATCTGAAGAGATAGTGACGAGTGTTCAAGGGCGTCCAGCGAGTGGGACCGCAGCAAGTAGGAGGAAGAAGGTGATTCTAGGCCAGAAAGATTCTGCGGTATTATTTCTTTGGGTCCACCATTGTGAGTGACTAGTAACCTTTCTTAGACAGAGAACTTGTGTAGATGTATTTTTTTTATCCTTTATGTAAATAGTAGTTATTTCTTCTGTTTGTCATTTATTGTGATAAATCTTTATAGACATAGATTTTTTTTGTATATACAGTTGTAAATAAACTAGGTTAGGTTTATTTTCTTTATTTTATCAAAGACCTCCATCCCCAAACGTACCTAGCCCGCAATTTGTAACAGTATGTTTTATGATTTTATTAAACTAGAATTTGTTCAGAGTAGGCCCAGTCTAACCCAAAAAAATGTAATAACATTTCACATACACATTAACGTAATTCAATGTTCTATTTTCATGGTTGTAGTACGATCTAATTTGTCTGATTATTTATTGCTAGCCAGAAGCCATTTTGATTTGTTTTCTAATCTTTGCCTGAGAATGTTTCCGATACTTCATTAACATAGCAAGTGACTTACACTCATTACACTGCCATCTCAAAAAATGACAACCAAGCTGAAGTCGTTAAATCAGCTTTATATCTCATTGACAGAGAATTCCTTATAAACAATGACTCACAACATTACATTAGGAGACGAATTGGCTATGATTTTTGTTTAGGAACCATCCCAGTATTCACCTGGAACAATTTTGGGAAAATTATAGAAAACCAAAATCAAGACAGCTGGGGCCAGGAATTAAAACCAGGTCTACCAAATGTAAGTCCTGCATGTTTAAGTTTCACCACCACACTCAGTAAACACAACTAAAACATACAACAGCTAGATGAAATAAACTGCCAGTAGGCCTATTATAGCCTTACTACACAACTCAGAAAAAATGGCTGTTGGGCAAAAATGATGTCTCTTAAAACATTGGTTCTGTGAATTACTTAGTGGGAGTAGACAAACTTAGCCTTATGAAGTTAAGGACAAATGACTGAAAATTACAACAACATTTACAACAGGATGATTTTTATTTTTCATATCTTGACTTAAAAGTTATAATAATAATCAATATGATACTTTACTCTCACGTCATTTACTTAATTTTTTCAAACTACACTCTGCACAAATTAAATAACATGTTTACAAAACTAATTACAATCAAAACAAGACATCGATTGATGGTACACAAAACAACACATAAAGTATAAAATAATATTATAGTAGGTATATGTTCATGAACTGATAGATAGAAAATAAATAAATAAATAAATAAAGTACAGCGAAAATCTATTTAATTGCCAGTTGCTTCATTTGGGTAACTGAAAATAATGTTATTTTATTTTAAAAAGACTTATACATACATCTAGGTATTTGTGGTTGTGACGAACGAATGAAAGTGCAGTCCTTTTATTTAAAAGTATTTTTTTGGCACATTCTATTTCTGTGTATGGTTGTCTTGTTTCGAATATTAATGAATGTGTTCTAATATTATTAGTGATGATGATGTCTGTGTGACTTTCTGTGTGTAGGTGACTAAGGTGAGTTGAGAAAGGATTAATTTGTAAGATAATTTCTATTTGCATGAGATACCTTTTCTTACCAGAATGTAGATTCTTCTAGGTTCGTCATTAAAACATAGGCACCACATCTCAATTGAATAGAGCAATTTATTGAAGAAAATGAAAATAAATAAAAAGAAAAATTCTAATATCTCTCACCCTAGGTTAAACACATAGTTTTGACACAATTTACTATAAAGTAGAAAATATCCTGAGTTTGGTTAAAGTTGATACTAGGTTCTATTAAAATTCCTCAGCTAGGGATAAAATTAAAATTAAAGTTCAAGTATGTATGTTTGCTCAGTCGGTTTACATGATATTCTGACACAGGACCTCTGCGTTTCAGCTCGTTGGCAAAAATTAGGCACACCAAACTCATTTAAAATTAGTAGACGAAAAATTTTTATGAAATTAATTTTGATTTGAATATTTAAGTCAATATTTGGAATGGTCGGCCTTGTACACAAGATGGGTAAGCGTGGGGACGCTACAGACATACATATTCAACGTGGCTATCCTTACAATGTAGGCTGACGGTCTCGTCGTCTTCATGACACTTCAAAATTAACCTAATTATTTTACTGATGATGGGCCTCTTCTCAAAATGGCCTAAAACTGACGGACGTACTGTCCTCTATATATTGAGTTCCCAAGTCTAACCTTAGGTTGACGGCAGAAATGAAAATGTTCCATTTTCTCCTGGGCCGATCCTGCCGCATGCTTCACCTAGCAAAATTCAGGGAACTCTTTCTCTCTGTACAATACAGCATATAATCTATGTTCTTCTCCAAATTGGAAACCGTTTCCTTGGCAACCAATCAACAAAAGAGGTATAAAACCTGCAATCTGCTCAGAGAAACCTCTCTGGAACAGATAATTACTCTATACCTCGTAAGTTAAACTATAATTATACTATGTACAATCATATGGTAGTAAAACATTTTAAACAAGTATTTCAAATTTACATTAAAATTATTTAGCAGATGTTAGAATAAATTAAGAAAATATTTAAATAAACAATTATGCAAAACTTTCATAATATTAACATATTCAGAAAATATTTGCAGTATTTTAGAAGAAAAGTTATAAGAGCGTTTTCAGAAATTCCATAACAATCTTAAATAGCTTTTAGATAATTTAACGTCTATTACAAATAACTAGGAGTGAGAGATTTTCTTAATCTAACACAAAAAAATAATAACATTAAATTAATTAAGTTGAACAAAAATTACTATAGTAAGGTGGGAACTGTCAAAACACTAACACTTCTGATGCTTCCTATAATACCAAAGTCTTTCTCAGTTCGTTATATCATCAAACATAAATAAACTTTAAAACCTGTGACGATCTCGTTACAGTGTCAAATTTATTTTTGTGTTGAACATTTGTAGGTGTATTCTAATTTGCTGATGATTTAACATTGTTGTTATACTGTATAATTTGTGTGTGTACTATCATGCAGGATATATATTTAATTTTATTGCATATACAATACTTCTTTCTTCTTCTGTTGATAAATAATTACACTGGCTCACATGAAATTTTTTAAACTTTGTATTTGCTGTGTTCTGATAAACATAATAATAGTTAAGAGCTAAATGTTTAAAAATCATGCTTTGCAAGATGGTGTCCCGTGCAAGTGCAACCTTTGTATCCTGTATTTGTTATTTTTATAGTGTCATGGCGATGTTCTACATGTAATTTTTGAATGATTCTTTCAATGGGGACAAGTTATAAACTAAAGGAGTATTTTGGACACACGCCATTGCAGCAAATGGGGTCTCACAGAAAACCAGAAAATACACACAAACAAAAGGACTTCCTCTGCAACTGGCAAACAAAGGTAAACATATACAATTCCACAAGGCATTCAGTCAGTTATTTACAAGAAAATAAGACAAACGAGCACTCAAACACCAAAAAACAAACCAAGGAAAAATACACAAATAACTCACACAACAGACAAAACAAAACGAACGACAATAACTGCATGTAGACAACAAAGCAGAAACACTAGGAATATGAACAAAAACAAATAACACAGCAACTATGGCTAGTAAGACAATGAGAAAAAAAAAATACAAACACAATGGCCTCCTTGCGACAAAACAAAATGAGACGTTTTGGAGACTGCAATCTACCTCCGTCTTCAGGCACACACATAGTCCGAGGAGCACCTGAAGACTGAGTATGGGCACTGGAAAACAAGGGGTTCATATAATCTGTACCGCCTCATTTGTTCTGGCCAATAGGAAAGTGCCATACCCAGATTGGCTGTGCAAGTAGGATTCTGTTGTAATTGGCTAATGCTTTCCTGTGATTAGTTAAGTTTTGTTGAAAATTTACTTCTTTTTTACTTATTGGCAATCAAATGTTTTTCAATTTTTAAATTCTATGTGTTGCTTAATAAATACTTTTCTGTGTCAGTGGAGTAGCATTTTCCCAGAGCATTATGTGGATATTGTCCCAGGCATGTTCTGCTAATTTAAACTTTTGTACTTCACCGGTTCTTTAAGTTATTTTTGTGTGCTTTTGTGCGTGTAGAAAGGAGTTTGTCAGGCTCTCCAATGTATACATAGCCACATTCACAGGGGATCTGATAAACACAGTTCTGAGTTTGTGATTTGTCTAACTTTGGTGTTACTTTTGTAACCATGTGCTTTATGGAATTGTCTGATTTAAAAGCAGTTTGGAGTCCATATTTATCACCCAATCGTCTTATTTTTTCCGAGAGGCCACGGACACATGGGATAACCAAGAGTTCCCACAGGTTTTTTTGTTGTTCAATTACTGCTATATCTGAAATGTTTGGCTTTATATTTAGTTTTATGATATTAGTGGGATAACCATATTCTCTAGTTTGCTGTGATACACCCATTTGCTGCAATGGTGTATGTCTAAAATACTACTTTAGTTTGTAATGTTCTACATGTTTTGAGAATGTTGTCTTATGTTTATTTACATATCTGAGTAATTTTTTAAAAAATCCTAAATTGTGTTTAATTTTAAAATAATATTTAGCTTAATATTTTGATATGTATGCACATTACAGCCTACTCATTTACGAAATATTTAATTATGTGATTACATTTGTGATTATTCTAACTGCATTCTTAATTCTAAGATTGAATGTTGATTTTATATTTTGTGCATTATGTTTTTTTAACCTTACAAGTTATATCGAGTAAGTGTGCTGACATTCTATCAGATATAATATTTAATTTGATGTATGGTATCATCTCGGTTTCATAATGGAAATGTTGAAACATATTTTTGCAGTAGGTTTTCACTTTCAATTTATTAATTACTATTCTGTCAATAGTATTTGTTTATAACCAAGCTATTTACGTCTTGTGTTAGGTGTTTTTAATTTCTATTATTGATACTTTGTGGAGGTATATTTTATTTTGTTTTCACAATATCAATTATATATTGTGCCTAGCAGTCTGCCAGTGTTATTGCTTGCATGTATTACTCGTAACAGTGAATATTTACTTCAACTGAAGGACCTGTTTGTACAACAGGTCAGTAGCCATCAAGCCTAAGAATAACTAATCTGGAGTTTGAGATTTCTGTGAAGGGGGCTAAGTAGCTATAGATGCCCACGTGAAAAATTTGTCGCAGGCCTTATTTATAGTCATACAGCACCACAGACCTTAAACGTGAGAGAGTATTCGGATAGTATAGGTACTTAGTATACGTAGTATAGTGACAAGTTTAACTCAGGCACAACCGTTGATGACTGTGCATTAAATACGTAACATTGACAGTCAATTAAAAATAAATCAAATATTAAATCCAGTGACACACAGAGGTTGTACAAATAACACGTAACAATGTAATTGCAGCAAATGCTCATTCCCATACAAATTATGTCTATGGCCGTACTTGCTTTTTCAGACCGTCTGCTGTTAGAAGTTTAATAATTGAGAGTTATTTCATCAATATAAAACAGATATAATAATTTATTGTATTTATATGAAGCAAATAACATCTAGATATCTCAATTGGTTGGATAGGTATCATGGAGAAATTAGAAACTTATTTTACACCTTTGCACCCCTTTAGTGATTGAATTTTGCAAACTCTTACCGTCACATTTTAAATACTTGCATAAGTACCCAATAGAGGTGAAAATCACGACGATAACCCATCAAGTCAAAGCTTAATCAATTCATTCATTAAAAAAACATATTTCATCCCTGTTTAGGAATGTATATTTTGTCTGTGGTTCAAAATTCTTAAAGTTCAGTGCAGTATGTATATACTTCTTTGGGCTCTCAAAGCAAGCTTTTGTTGTTGATTGAATAAAATATACGTTATGGTTTCTACAAAGCATTAATTATTAAAACTGAACTTCTCCTACTTTCGCGAATAAGCGTGGTCCTCCGGAAATAAATATACCAGCAAAATTGCACGTGTAAACATGGTCCTCCAGGTCGGATAAGGTATGGATTAGCTAAGGATAAAATTTTCCTCTAAACATCATTTGAGTGATATAATCAACTTCTAAATTGTTTAGAAAAGGAACTAATGCTAATTTATTTATGCTAAGTCGACACAACAGAAAGTATCTAATATTTGTTTACGTTTTGCTTTGTTGGTTAATAGAATGCCTTTTACTATCAAAATGTCACGTAAACAAATTGAAGCGCAACTTCAACTAATCAAAACTCGTATGGATCATTTGTCATTGTTCGCAAGTGAAATAGTAGACGACACGACACGTTTGGATTTATTCAAGGTTTACTTTCAAGACCTCGAAAACTTGAAGTATGGTTTTGAAGAGTGTCAGTTTCAACTCATACCGAAGAACACAGACACTAGTCTTTATGACAAGGAATTCGAGGAGTTCGACTTAGCATATTATAAAATTAAGGAGATTTATGTAAAACTGGCTATATCTGAACCAAGCACTCGTGGTGAACAAGAAAGAGCAAACAGCAACTCGGAAACTGTTAAGTTACCGAGGTTGCAGATACCTGTATTTAAGGGAGAAATAACCGAGTGGGTTAGCTATTATGATTTGTATTGTGCTCTTATACATAACAACACCACACTTTCAGAAGTAGAAAAACATCAGTATCTTTTGACATATTTATCTAGTGAACCATATAATTTAATCAAAACATTACCTTTATCACATGAAAATTATGATTTGGCATGGAAAACACTAACAAAGCGGTACCAAGATGTAAGGAAAATTGCAACAGTACACTTGGACAACATCATGAAATCACCTATTTTGATTTCAGGCTCTACAATACAGCTTAGAAATTTGGTAGATATTATAAAGGAAAATTTAGGAGCATTAAGAGTACTTAAGTTTCTAGTTGATGAATGGAGTTTTATACTTTTGAACATTGTTTTGCCTAAACTGGACATTGACACTCGTCGTCAGTTTGAGTTAGCACACAAAGAGATAAGAATTCCCTGCTTCAATCAACTTCTTGATTTTCTTGAATCTCGCTGTAAGGCCTTGGTGACAGCAGAAAGCCTTGCATCTTCAACCATTAAGTCACATAATGTAACAAATAAGGTTATACCTATGAGTACACCAAACTCGAGAAAATCATTTTTTGCTAATTCCTCCCAATACATATGTGTTGTTTGTATGGAAGACCATTTAATTTATAGGTGCCCAGAATTCCTCAACTATTCACAGGAAGAGAAAATTAATACAGAAAAACTACATCACCTATGTTTCAATTGTCTGAAACCACATTTGGTCAAGAACTGTACATCAAAATTAAAATGCATTCATTGTGGGAAAATGCATAATTCTTTATTGCATGTATTTGATTCTGCACCCACAAATACTTTTTGAAGTCACAGTTATGTGAATCAGATGGAAGATTCGTTCGGCAAGAAAACTAAATTTCATAAGTCGGTATCATCAGAGACTGCTGAAGTTAGCCCAGTCAAAGAGTACGTACAACTGAACTGCAGCATCCTTGACCAGTTCAAACAATAATACCAGTACAGTATTGTTAGGTACAGCTGCTGTTCATATATACGATGCTTGTGGTAACCTTCAACAAGTATGTGTCCTCCTTGATTCAGGATCACAATCATCTTTCATTTCAGATGAATGTGTCAAAAGATTAAGATTAACCCGTAAGAAGGCTTGTGTATCAGTTTCAGGGCTTGCACAGTCATCTATTGAAAACAATAAAGGAGTTGTTTCATGTATTCTACAATCACGTCTGAGTAGTACATCACAAATAGTAGTAAATGCATTGATTTTGAGAGACATCACATCGAATTTGCCTACTGTTTCATTACCATTACAATTTCATCACCAGTATGAAAATTTAGAGTTAGCTGACCCAAGTTTTCACACTCCAGGTCCTGTAGACATCCTGCTAGGTGCTGATGTTTATGCTGATATTGTTGACGGTGGGCGGTATCCTGTTACACCTGGTTATCCATTAGCATTGCACACAATAGTTGGATGGATTTTGATGGGAAAAATCACATTTAAGACTACGCTTGGACAAAACAATATTGCTTCTTTTTTAACAACCACTTCACTTGATTTGTCAGATGCTCTTCGTAATTTTTGGGAGGTACAATAAATACCATCCATAAAACATGTCGGCCCAGAGGATGAAGAGTGTGAGAAACACATCTGTCAAACACATTCTCATGACGCAAAAGGAAGATTCATCGTCAGGCTACCTTTCAAATTTGCGATGCCAGACCTTAGTGAATCTCGATTACAAACATTAAACAGACTACACCAATTGGAATGCCGTTTTGCACGTCAGCCTAAACTGAAGGTGCAGTACAACTAATTCCTTCAAGAGTATGAACAACTTGGGCACATGCATTGCCTCATCATTGTGTATTTAAGGAAGCTAGCTCTACCACAAAACTGAGAGTTGTGTTTGATGCATAAGCAACATCTTCCACTGGCAAATCATTGAATGATGAGATATTCGGGGAATATCAGCTTAAAACAGTTACATATGGTGTTTCTTCTGCCCTATTTCTCGCTATGAGAGCACTAAAACAACTTACATCTGATGAAGGCTTTAACTACCTCAATGCAGCTAAGGTGGTACTTGAAGATATATTTGTAGACAACATAGTGACAGGAGCATCCTCAGTGTCTGCTGCACATGCCTTACAAAATGAGCTTATTAGCTTGCTTAAACATGGGGGATTTGAGTTAAGAAAGTGGTCTAGCAACTATTCCATTTTACTTCAGGCTGTTCCTGAAGATCACAGAGAGAACCCACTCAAGTTCCAAGAAGATGGAAAGGAAATGTTCAAGGTAATAGGAGTTGTCTAGGAATCAACGTCGGATATTTTTTCATACAGTTTCCACCAATTCAATCCTACTACCACTAAGAGAGTTATGTTATCCAGCATAGCCCAAATTTATGATCCCCTAGGTTGGATTGCACCAGTTGTATTTCGAGCCAAACTTTTCCTGCAAAGTCTCTGGGTGTTGGGTTTGGACTGGGATGAAACACCTCCCATAGAAGTGATTGATACTTGGAAATTATTTATTTTACAAGTTCCACAGCTTAGTGAGGTCAGCATTCCTCGTTATATATCAGAATCAGACTGCCCTACTTATCAAGTTCATGGATTTGGCGATGCTTCTATTCAAAAGTACTCAGCTGTTTTATACTTAAGGACTTCTAGTGATGGTGAGAACAGAACACATTTGTTAATGGTGAAAACAAGAGTGGCATCATTGAAAACTATAACATTACCCCAATTGGAACTTTTAGGTGCTTGTTTGCTGGTTAAACTCACATTAACGGTAGAAAGTGTTCTATGCAAGAGAATATCTATTAGAGGATTTACTGCCTGGTGTGATTCAACTGTGGTTCTTTCTTGGATTCAAACACAGCCTCATCGTCTGAAGACATTTGTGGCCAATAGAGTTTCGCAGATACAAGACAGTAAAATACCTATTCTATGGCGAGAAATTCACACTCACGATAACCCTGCAGACTGTGCTTCTAGAGGATTAATGCCAGCTAACATTGTCACTCATAATTTGTGGTGGTATGGGCCGTCATGGCTTACATCTGAGGAAGAGACACGGCCTCGCAGCATAGTGGCTGCGAAAATATAGGACTACGAAACCGAAATGAAGAATACAGAAGTAATTATTTTAACAGCACAACAATATGGTCTTTACATTGGATTCATTTTAAGATATTCCTCTTGGTCAATGTTGCAAAGAGTCCTGTCTTATATGCTACGCTTTATTTCCAACACAAGAATACAAAAGGCTGACCGCCAGATTGAACCTCTAACTACATCAGAACTTAATACAGCGAGAAATATATGTTTAAAGCAAATTCAAATGGAGGCCTTTAAGGACGAAATAAACAATATGAAAAAGTGTAGAACGTGTTCTACTCATATCTGTAGATTGAACCCATTTTTAGACTGTGATGGTCTAGTGCGTGTTGGTGGACGACTGCAAAATTCTAAAATGAGTTACAGTAAAAAACATCCCATTCTCTTACCAAATAACTCTCATATTACTAACATCATAATAGATTGTTATCATTGTTTAACTCTTCATGGTGGAGTTAATACTACATTGTCCGCGATACGGACAACCTACTGGATAATATCTGCAAAAAGCATAATCAAAACCAGGATTTTCCAGTGCATAAAATGCTTTCGTTTTAAGGACAAAAACAGCCAGCCTATTATGGGTAACCTGCCTGCGACTCGGGTTCAACAAGCTAGACCATTTCTGCATGTAGGTGTTGACTATGGAGGCCCATTACAAATGAAGTCATCCACATTACGCAATGCACGTATTTTGAAGGCATACTTGTGTCTCTTCGTCTGTTTTACGACCAAGGCAGTTCATCTTGAAGTCGTGTCTGCACTCACCACCAATGCATTTCTAAATGTATTCTATCGGTTTGTTGCACGTAGGGGTTTGTGCAAAAATGTGTACAGTGATTGTGGGACAAACTTTGTTGGTGCACATCATCAGATCACAGCATTTTCTAAAAATTAAAACTAACACATTCCAAGTAGCAGATCATTTGTCAACAAAGGGTATACAGTGGCATTATAACCCACCTTCAGCACCACATTTTGGAGGGTTATGGGAAGCCAGAATAAAAACAGTAAAAAAACATTTGAAAAGAGTTGTGGGTAATCAAATTCTAACGTTTGAAGAGCTGGCAACATTAGTCGCACAAATCGAAGCAGTTCTAAATTCACGACCACTCTGCTCTCCCTCACCATATCCTAATGATCTTTGTACTTTAACACCAGCCCACTTTATTATTGGCGACAATCTAATGACTTCACCATTTCCCAACACAACCAACCTCGCCATGAAGAGGCTAGATCGTTACCAACTTCTGCAACAGGCTACCCAACATTTGTGGATGCGGTGGTCAAAAGACTATCTCCATACTTTACAGCAGCGAGGACGATGGACGTCAACTAAGGGTGAAGATCTTCATGTTGGCGACCTCGTCTTAATCAAGGAAATCAATCTATCTCCGCTTCAATGACATATAGGTCGTATTGAGAGACTTCATCCTGGCAACGATGGCATTGCAAGAGTTGCTGTAGTCAAAACATGCTATGGTTCCATCAAAAGACCTGTTGTAAAACTATGCCGTCTTCCATCCCAATAGTCACCCTGACTTGTGATACTGACAACATACAAACACATAAAAGAATTTAGTAATACATTTTTTGGTGGGCGGTAAAATGTTTAGGGATGTATATTTTGTCTGTGGTTCAAAATTCTTAAAGTTCAGTGCAGTATGTATATACTTCTTTGGGCTCTCAAAGCAAGCTTTTGTTGTTGATTGAATAAAATATACGTTATGGTTTCTACAAAGCATTAATTATTAAAACTGAACTTCTCCTACTTTCGCGAATAAGTGTGGTCCTCCGGAAAGAAATATACGAGCAAAATTGCACGTTCAAACAATCCCTTCACAGCCCTAAGAGTTTGGATTTAGGAAAGCAATGAACTCTGTTTAACAGCATTTACATATTCATCATGATAAAGTAAATACAAAGTCAAATTTTTTATATCTCAACGGGTTCAATAGCAATAATGGATTTATCTGAAATACAATTTATGTCTTTTCACCCCATTAAGGTTCGAATTTCGAAAAAAAAGCTTTATAGACAGTTAAGGGGATTAACCAGTCAGGTATTTTTTTATAAAATCAGTGTTTGTGCCGATATATAGGAATACGAGTATTTTTAAGGGATGGTAGAAAAGTATAATCTACGCCCACCAGGGCTTACTTTTTTCCTATTGATTATATTTCCAGAGAAAAAAATGTGTAAAATTGGCTAAAAATACCATTTTTACAGCTTTGGTGCCCAGGTGCCTTAAGGTAAAATAAAAAAACCACGTCCTGGCAAGCATAACTCAATCCTTTGGCTTTCTATACACATAGTGTTACAGATCTAATTTTCGTGCAATTGGGGGACGCGCAAACGTCTGTAGTAGGGCTTGGAAGGGCTGGGCGGTGCTGCCTCGTCAAGACAAGCATGAGCAAAGCATGACGACACTGAATGGAGGGGATACAGACACACTAGCCGGCCACAGGAGGGGAAAAGAAGGGGAAGACAGCTTTGCATGGAAGGAACCTGATAACAGGCAGGCGTGCATTGGTGTGTGTGTATACAGATCATCTAACACTTAGATTGCAGTAGGTATATATGGGCATTCATTCTCTCTTTTCATGGTAACTGTTGTAAGCCGCTTGTCGCAGCCACGTGATTTGTTGCGTCCAATGTACTGATTTCGGAGCAAACATTTCATTACTATGTATGTGTGTTTTTTGCTACTCTCCGTTCACTCTAACCTGAGTTCTGAAGTAAACAAATATATCATTGCACCTCGCTAGCTTCTAATTAGTTCAACTTGTGAAGCGTGCCGATGCATTATTACTAGGAACCCTGAATTTTCACAAAAAGAATTTTGCCCCACTTCGTTTCAGTGACTTACAAGCACATCTGCAGTTCTTCTTCATAATCAGCGATTGGACGTCTTAGCTCTGATGTGTCTTGGGATTTTACTGGCAAATCACAGACGTGTAGTTGTAGTAACGTTATCGTAATTGGCAAAGTCAAATCAGAGACATTACTTCACAAAAACATGCTGCCAATAACCACGCAGTAGAACTACAGATATGCCTGTACGTCACTAAAACAAAGTGGGACTAAATGATTTTCGCGAAAATTCAGGGTCTTTATTTCTAACAGACAAAACAGTGTACAGTAAGCATCACTGAAAACAACACACTAACACAATCAATACTGCCTCAAAATGTCGTACTTGTTATTGACACAAGAAAGTGAAAAATACGTAAATACATAAAATAACACACTGATTTTATTTAAAAATGCAGTACATTTCGAAATTCAATTACAATTATCAAGCCATGACTAACGATCGTATTCAAATATTCTGGTACTGACGTAACAAAAACTTGGTACCCTATGCAGGAAAAAATTTTTAACAAAACATGTTATATAAAACTTACTGCACGCCCTCTTGAATTATTTTGTACTTCTTTTTGGCAAAATTACATTTGATCAATCACTGAACAAAGTGTCAATTCACATCACATGTTCGTGTAGTATTATAAAAAATACGTGAAATTTACATTCGCGCATTATAAACATCACCACAGTTTGTTTAATAGTGCGGGAATATATATTCACGTTTCAAAATCATGAAACACATTTCCACTATTAATTTACAACGTTACATAACCTAATCCGCAAGACTACAGTCCCAGGTACAATTGCGCAGACGTGTCTGTCTGAACTGTCTTGATTATGCTGTCTGCCTGAGCTGTCCGACCAATTTTCAGCGGCAGCCAGGCACAACTGACGTGGCTGACACAGATAATACTAACACTACAAGATAGAGTGCAGCATAGGTTTTTTTGTAGTCGCCCAATACCTTTGAGGAGCTTAGGGTTTTGGGGCTCGCGATTGAGCACAAGCTACAACTGGAATGCAAATTTCATCACTCTGTTCCGTCAGTGTTAAGCGCCAAGCAGAATGCAACATCAGGTGTTTTGCGCCCTTCGTCACGCTCTTGCCGCGTGTGCGGGTGCATGTCGGCTGTGACAGTAGCGTCAAATGTCTTGCCCAGTGCATCGGATGTGCAGTCGCTTTCGAGTGTCAGGTGCAGTAATTGCATTAGATTCGGACACGTGTCTGTTGACTGTCCGTATCCCAGAGTACGGCACGATGCCCGTACCTGCTTTAGATGCAAGAAACCTGGTTATTTGCATACCTCGTGTCCGGGAATCTGAGCGCTGCCCTCCTTATGCGTGCGAAGGGCAAACAGATAGATTACCATGTAGCACATGCCACAGTTTTGTGGGCTTGCTGTGTCATGGTGTTGACCGCGCTGCGTTAGTGGACACTGGTGCATCACATTCCTTTGTGCGTAGCGGTTTTTTGTCTTGTCTGCTTCGTGACAACTCTTATCTATCCTCTTACATTTCTAAAGTACCGTCTATGCTGGTGTGCGTGGCCAACGGAGGCGTTGTGCGATGTTCTCGATCAGCGTTGTTGCACGTGAAAATTTGAAGATTTTCATGGAGTTATCCATTTTGGACTTTTGAAGATCTGGGGCCTGTTTCATAAAAGACTTGTAAAGAAGGCCTGTGATACAGGAGTTTTAAGATAAATTTTAGAACCGAGTAAAATTCTGTTTCATAAAAATAATGTTTCGCTACTAGAATGACTTATAAAACAGTACCTGTATTACAGGCCCATAAATTTTAGAACCCTGTAAAATTCTGTTTCATAAAAATAACGTTTCACTATCAGAATCACCTGTAAAACAGGCCCATGTGTTCGACATTGTTTATTAGTGTGTGTAGAGGTTAGAAACAGACATCTTTTCACGGTTTTGTTGCATCAGTCACTTCCACAAGTGTAGATTATTGGTGAACATTTATAATAAATAAATTTTTTTTAAATACAGTCAGTTATTTCTAAAAGAGAACGAAATGTAAGCACAATAAATTTCTTGCGAGCTGTGCTAAATTATAAAGAGCTGTTTGAGCAGTATGGTGTTACACACACAAAAGATACTAGAAGACAAGTGTGGATTGGAATTAGAGACTACACTGTGTCCACTGATTTAATTGCCAATAACAAAGATGTAACATATGTGTACGTGACACAACATGGCAGAACCTAAGTGCAATAAATGGTTATATTACTTACTAGGTTAAGTAATACAATTACTGCAGATAGCCACATTAACATATTTTTAGGAGATGTTATTGAAATAGTAAAGAATATAACTTATGGACTATGCTTGCATTATATACACTCTAAATCAATTTTAATCATACACAATACTTAAAACACATAGGTTTATGGTGGTATCTGTTTAAACATTTTTCAGACTCTTACTGTATAAATAGAAATTTATTGACGAAATGATCAATACAATTGGGAAACAGAAGTAAAACATAAATGTATAGTCAAAAACTTATAAACATAAATTACAAATAGAATACTCTCTTGCTTGTTGCAGGCAAAGCTTGACAAACAGACTGGCGGAGCAGGAGATTTACTGCACTGCCTGTACACTATGTGAATAATGTTCACTACCAATACGCATACGAGAAGATAACCACCTCTAACAAAATATTTTATAGCGCTGCTAAGAATGCTAAAATAATCTCTAATTTACAAGACTTGTATTACAAGTGCTGCACTTTACGAAACCCAGTGCTTCTAAAGTCTTATAATATTTACCTATAATACACGCAAATCTCCTGTAACTTATTTTACAGTTGTAATATTTCTTGAAACACAGTCCTGTAAATTTACTTTGTAATAAAGGAAGTTTACTTCTAATACAGGACCTGTAAGTTTTATGAAATAGGCCCCTAGTCGCCGACGTGATATTGGGCCTGGATTTTCTGAGTCATGTTCGTGCCGTGGTTGATGTGCGTGCTCGTCGGCTGATATTTAAGTTTTCCCCTGAGGATATGTGTCCTTTAATATCCAGTGTTTGTCGTGCGCCCGCACCTAAAGGCCAAGTGGCTATGGTGGCCGCCACTGACGTTTCTGCAGTACGGTAGTTGTCAGAAGAGTTCAGCGATGTGATTACTCCTCACAGTGGCTGTTGCGATGTTTTGCCATATTGATTCACTGTCACAGATGATGGCGTGTGACATTTTACTCCTATAACCCACCTAAATTGGATAGTATGCGTGGGATAGCAGATAAGTTGTTGAGTGAGGGCGCGATTTTGCCGTCCACGTCGGATTATGCCTGTCCAGCGTTTTTGGTCAAGAAGGGTAGTGGAGGGCATCATTTGGTTACTGATATGTCTCGGGTGAATCGAAAGATTCATTTGGACCCATTTCCGTCCCCTACTGCTGATTCCGCGCTTCAGCAACTAGGGAAGGCTAAGGTGTTTTCGGTAATTGATTTGAATTCTAGCTTTCACCAGTGCTTGCTGCACCCTGATTGTCAAAAGTACACTGCCTTTTGTATCTAGTGGGCGCAGTTTGAATTTAATCGCATTCCAATAGTTGCGTGTTTTGGGACCCAGGCTCTATCCCGTGTGCTCGACCAGCTATTGGCCGATGTTAAATTCAAGTATGTTTACAATTACACAGATGATACCACTATGTACAGCAATTTATTCAGTGATCACATGGAGCATTAGCATGATGTTTTGAGTTGTATACAAACAGCAGGACTTACAGTTAATCCTTCTAAAGTTACGTGGACCACCTCGTCGGTCAAGTTTCTGGGGTACATTGTGTCTAACAGCCAGCTGGTTATGGATCTCAGCGAATTTGTCCCGTTGTGAGCCTTCCGATTCATTGGTATGTTGGGATATTATGCCTGGTTCATTCCTCATTTTGCCGAATTGGCACGGCCGCTTAACAGCCTCAAGCGAAAGAATACACTCTTTGTTTGGGGTGATGAGCAAGAGCGGAGCTTTCACACTCTTAAAACAGGTTTGGCTGTAGCTCCAGCTTTCCATCTGGCCGACTTCAATTTGCGCATTGTGTTACACATCGATGCATCTAGTGTAGCCCTAGGTACAGCTCTTGATCAGTGGCGAGACGGCAAGGTGTCACTGGTAGCCTTTGCCAGTGGAACTTTGTCCAAGTCTGAACATAAATAGAACACTTTTAAGAAGGCGGCGCTGGCGTGTGTATGGGGAACGAGCAAATTTGAGATGTTTCTTAGTTCGGCGGAGTTTGACCTGTGTACTGACAATTAGGCGTTGTCTTGGTTGCAAGGTCATTCTAGTGATTTTGGGAAACTTGAGCGATGGACATTCAGGCTTAAGAAATTTTGTTTTGTGGTCACGCATGTCATCAGTACAAGCAACGCGGTGGCGGACGTGTTATCACGGATGTATTGCACTGAGAACTATGACTATGTCCCGAACGTGTGCAGTGTGCTGCCTTTAAAACACATACTTTGTTGTTATGTTAGGTTGCAACAGGCCCAGGAAGAGGATCCAGAATGTCGTGATCTTATGGGTTGTGTTGAACGTGGAGATGACGTTCTGTATTAAGTGATTGATGGGTTGTTGTATAGCGTAGGTAGACGCCGGTCATTTATTCGTCTTTTGGTGCCCCGTGCTTGTCGTCATGAGTTGTTAACCTATTTTCATGCTTCTCCGTCTGGTGGTCACTTGGGTCGAGAAGGTACCCTGAGGAAGCTTGGTGGTCGTTTTTGTTGGCCGCATATGGCCAAGGATGTGAAGGAATTTGTTCGGTGATGTGATCTTTGCCTTAGGGTGAAACCCGCGCTGAATTCCATTGTTGGGTTGTATTCTGTGGACCAGGTCTCGTACTGCTGGGAAATGTTACACTGTGATGTGTTTGGGTCTATAGTTTGTTCAAGTACAGGTAATTTGTATATTTTGATTGTTATGGATGTTTTTAGTAAATTTGTTGTTCTGACGACCATTCGTAATATTTAAAGTTCTGTCATAGAGCGGCATTTGACGGATCTGGTGTGGTCGGTATTTGGTCCTCCTGCCAACTTGGTCACCGATAATGCCTCATACTTTTATTTGGATTTTTTTAAGGACATGTGTTTCAGATGGTCTGTTAACCATTTCACATCCAGCCCATACTATCCTTGTGGCAACCATGTCGAGCTCTTTAACCTGAATTTGAAGGCAATGTTGGCTGCCCTCTACCACACTCAGCAATGTGATTGGGACTAAGATCACGATTTGATTAACATGGACTTCAACTCCACGGTCCATGGATCTACAAAACATACCTCGGCACGTGTTCTGCTGGGTCGAGACCTCATGCATCAGCTTCTCAATGTCTGGGGCATCCCGTCCCCGTCTGTGCCTCTGTCAGATGCGCACCATGAACTTCTGAGTGCAGAGGTGATGGGCAACTTTGCCAATGCCCGCTACCATCTGCAGGTTCGAGTAAATGCTCGACGGGTCGCATCTGATTACGCCATGGGACAACAAGTCTACTGTAAGTCTTACCAGCTCCCGTCTTGAGCAGATGCTCGTAGTAGTAAATTACGTTTACCTTATGCTGGGCCGTTTCATGTTGTGCGGCTACTGGGACGTAACACTGTACTGCTTATGTTTTTTTTTTAAATGAGGGGCATGGTGTCGTTTGAGAACCCCTGCTCGGAAAGGACTCGTTTGACGGGGCATAATTGTTTGCCCGTCTGTGTGTGTTGCCTCAAATGGGCACAACTTGCAGAACAATTTTAATAATTTATTTTATGACGATTATGCTCTTTAACTGTTTGGTTTGCTGCTGAAGTGTTTATGTTTACTGAAGTTGGATTTGTTTCCCCCACTCTTAGTTCACCAAGTGTTGGTGATTATATTGCATACCTGTGTACATGTGCTGCCAGCTGAAAGACTGTGGCTACTTGATCCAACACAATTTGAGTTGTTTCTATTAATGTACATAGAGAAAGGAACCCGTACCCATTCCACCCACACAGATACAAACACATATGCATGAATGCATTCACACACAAACACACAATATTGTACATTTTCTATGTTCTCTTCATAAATTTACACTGGAGTGATATTACCAGGTTCCAGTTAGTTGCAAGGTATGAAGAGTGAGTTTCACAACTGTGGCCTAAGCTGAAAGCCCGAGTTGGGCATGCTGCTCACCAGGGTCTGCTGCAGTGGAAGTTTGACAAGACATTTAATCAACAAAAATTTCTACTGAATAGGTCTACATGTTTTGTGGGCAGATGCATGAAAATAACCTGGCTCGAGCCTGAATATTGTGCTGGATGTGCAGCAATACTTAAGGGCAATGGTGACAGCTTAAATTCAGTCATGTATGGGAATAAGCCTCAAATAGGCTTAAACCATCCACAAACGCTCACTTGTACGCGATCAACGCACAGTTAGATCATATATAACGCAGGGAGTCAGATATCGGCAGCCAATTGGCAGCGAGCCTTCGTAGGGTGAGGGCGTAGTTCATTCCGCTGTGCGCTACGCTATCTAGCGGCCACCGCTTGAACCACCTTCAATGAAGCCTTTTCCTTTGGTCCGGTGGTCGTTTCTGCTTTGCCCGTCTCATCGCTCAGACTCTCCTTGCTCGTACTAAACAAAAGGTGGGGGGACGGAGGCAAAGAGTGAGGGTAGTGAGATTACTTATCTCTACAAGTCTCGCACGCATGCGGTGCGGCCACGAGTGATGCGGCGTGGCGTGGCTGCGGACATATCAACACACACAGCCCAAACCCCTGGACCTATACATATGAAATTTTCCGGGTGGCTTCCATTCATGCCGTAGACACCCAAAAAGAAGGAATTATTCTAAATCGGGAAATTAAAGTGGTTACAGGAAGTAAATGAGTTTGGCGAGATATTATTACTGCTTCAAAAGAGTTATGCATACTACAGTATATTTAGATTTTTTTTTTTTTTTTTTCAGATTTCTAAATGAAGGGGTGAAAAGCTTAAAATGTTTTTTAAATTAATTCTTTTAAACCTGCTGAGATATCTAATTGATTTTTCTAAGCTTTCATAAATACTTTAAAAAAACTGCTTTTGTGTTGTTTTTTTTCCCCCTCAAAACTTTATCTAAAAGGCTGTTAAGAAATGTAATGTGTTTCCAAATAATTTTCAGTAATTCATAAACCCATAGAGATAATGAGATGATTTTTAATAGGAACAAAGCTTACGTAAAAAGTTATTTAAGTTTTTCTCCCGAAATCTGACATCAGGTGTGTAAATGGAAGTAAAATGTTCCAAAACTCACGCAAAATGAGCGTGGCTATGGATTAATAAATCAAAAGAGGTTACTCTTTGCCATTGGATTCATAAAAACACCTTTTTGGTTTTGAACCCCATATACACATAAGAATTCTGATGACATGTCTTGGTATAATCGGGGAATTACATAAGTCTGCGGTGAGGGAGATTTACAGCTCCAATCCCTTGTAAAAGATTGTGACAGGAAATTTCTCTGATATTTTGCACGCACATGTCACCAGCAGAAAATTTTTATATTTCAAGTATATGACAAAGTTGTGAAGTGTTAAAAGCATAGAGGATGCAGCCACCATGGGACAAGCTAAGAGCCGGTGAGGGGCGACATTAGCTGTATACAGAGCAGTGCCTATAATGAGGACGGGAGAAACGGGAGATATTTCAGAAAACCTGTCAACCTAGGTCATCATCCAGGCACGATTGCCACATGAAACACTACAGTCCAACCAGTCGGGAATCAAACCGGAATTACTATAATATTGTTAAATTTTGACAGAATACCTGCCAAAGCCGTTGTCCTAAACATTTCCTATTTTTTTTGTAACGAAATTTATAGCCGAGGACTCAAAGATGGTAACTGCCATAATACGATACACAACTATTAGGGAATGTGCCCTGTTTACTTTAACATTTTAAGAACAGGTACTACAATTTTGTTAAATTTTTTAATAATAGTAATAGGTGAAGCCGCAACCGGGAAGCTAGTTATATCTAGGCCTAACTAGTTTTCAGACAGTCAAAATTAGACCATAAACTTTTTTATATTGTATTGCAATGAATAAACAGTATGCATTTATTTTGTTGTGCTATGTTTAACTGTCCCTGTATTTGATAGTAAAAAGGATGTGATTGGTTTATCTATTTTTTTTTGTGGTCGCTATAAAAATTATTTTGCAGGGTAAATACCACCAAAAAATGTTGGCCCACTGCAAAATATTTTTTTTAAGTGCGGATGAGAAAAAGACGTTTTCTCGTGCGTCAAAGAACGCAATTCTAAGTGGTGCTTGCATATATTTACAGTGTTGCCAAAGTGTATGGAAATCCACAAAATGTGTGGAATTTGAAAATGGTTTGTAAATTTTGCATGGAATGTATGGCTGTGTGAGGTCTGTGGGGGATGTGCTGTTGAAAATTATATTTCTTATTTATAATTTATGAATGTAGTGTTAAGTATGAAATAATTCAAGAATTATAATTAATTGAACGTGAAAGTGGATGCTTGAATTCAAAATCTCAGGAACAATATAGTCGGGACGGTAAAATTTGAGGAATTATTTTTTTTTAATTTTTGCTTTTTTTCTTAAGATACCGGTTGTTGATAGCATGGTCAGATATTTATTTATTTTTTTTTTTTCAACATTGATTTATTGTTAAGACACTTTGCTAAAGCCTTGGGGAATAATGGGGAATAAAGGCAGATTGTTTGTAGCTGTATTTTAACTGTTCCTACAGCAGTTGATTGAGACAGTAGCCCGCACCAGGAAGTTCGTAGAGTTCACTGCCTCGGTCGTAGTCAGTAAATTCTTAACGTAACTTTACTTGCTGTGTAGACGGGACAATGTCCGGGCTGTTTACTGTGCCGAGCGGTCATTAGCCAGGGGCTGTCTGGAAATTTCGGTGGTAGTATGCCCATATGGCACTTCTGCACGATTTCCGCGTATTTCTTCCCCCCTGCCCTCCTCCTGGTTGCATCTGCGTCCACGTCCAGATGTTTCTGTGACCTAGTCTGTCGCAATCCTCCCGCACGCGGCAGTTTTTTTTCTTGTGAGGACATTCACCGCTCATTGCCCAGCTGGGTTGTGACGTAGGAGAGGCTGAGGGAGAACACGTGCCTGGAAGAGAGGCAGAGAGAGGGAGTTCGACTAGGCGAGTCCAACTAGGCGGTGTTTGGAGGGGAGGCTCCGCCCGTGGGCGGGTCGATAAATTGTCAAGCATAGGCAAGGGGAGCGGGTCAGTGTTTGGCGAGGCACCGTTGTGGCAGGATGTCGGCGAGACGGAGAATGGGGAGCTGGGCGAGACGGCGTATCAAATCATTAAGATGAGTAAAGTTTCTATTTCTTTTTTTTGGCTAGGGTATTTAGTGATACTTAGTACAAGAGCGCGGGGCAGTTTGGAAGGAGCTGTTATTGAAGCTATGTCTTGAAGGCAGCAGGTCGGGCGATCGTACAAATAGAGTCAAGTACAGGCTGTTTGTCGACATCTTCTCGGGTAAGTGAGGTTAGGCATTTCTTTATTTTTGTCGCATCCGGCGGTGTTGTGTCTTATTTGTATACATTAATAGTGGAAGGTTTGCCGTGTTCATTCAATGTTAATGATTGTAGTACGTGATAGACGATTAATTTGTGGAAGATAACTCGTCCCTCCAATCAGATAACTTAACTGTAAAACTAATTATTTCCAGTTCTATTTCTTTTTGTAAGAACAACTCCCATCTACGAACTGAATTATTCTGAATATTTATAATAGAATTCAACGTCTAGAACTTATAAATACTGTTAAACATCAGGCGATCTATCTTTTATAATAATATCCTTTTAAAAATAAAACTGTTATTGTTTTACTAAAGAACTTACCTTCTTTTATTTCTCTTTCACTTTACTTATAAATATTTTTGATAAACTGCCCGCCTCTCAGTAGTCTAGATAGTAGAAATTCTCTATAGTAATTTAAGTGTAATCTTTTAAGTAGACCAGCTATTACTCTTTTTCACCTCTGCCTATCACCCAAAGATCCCTTTTTCCTCTCAAGTACATTCCCTCCCCCCCACAAGCCAAGCGACCTCTACCCCTAACCACCAAATTCTACCTAAATTTTAAGTTCACCCTCATCTAGTCCTGACACATATTTGGCGGAGTCGCCGGTTAGTGTTTGGTTAATGATTTATTCTGGTGACCAGGTATCAGTTTATAGGTCTTTATAGTATGTATTGTTATCTAGTAAATGGTTGGGTACCTGTGTCAGTAAGGTTTTTCCCTTGGCCACAACACTAAGGCAGCACTGGTGTTGAATAAATAGCTGGTATTCTTATTTAATTATTTAGTATCGAGACTTTTTGTTAGATTGTCTATTTTATTAATTGTAAAGGTTATTTATATGAGTAGGTAAGACAGTAGGTAAGGCAGTAGGTAAGGCAGTAGGCCAATAGGATTTTAAGGTAACAGAAATATTATTTTTTTATTAGTAACCTAATAACTAAGCCATAACCTATTTGTTTTTATCTCTTATTTCTTTCTTTATGTTAAATTTAACAAAAGGTGTTGTCTACCCAAAAAATTAATTTAAAACCCAGTTAGGTTAATGCTACATAATTTTATTACAACATTGAGGTTAAGTTAATTGTAAAGCCAACATTATTTTGCCACATGTAAGTTTAGGTTAGACGACTATGGATGATAAGCACATGCGTGATACAAGATAGGAGACGCGACCCGTATTGGGACGTTAGTCTATGTTCAATCTTTCTGTACCCCTCGCAATAGATAGTTTGCCAAGCGGAAATTATTATTTTGTTTCAGTTAGTGTGTTGTGCTCTACCATACCATACTTTATGTAGCTAGGCTACAAGGTGGAAATTCTGTCTTTAAAGTGCTTGTTTGCTTTTATTTTACTTAAGGAGCTATGTACCGTATGTATTTATTCCCCCCAGTGAGGTTTTAATAATTACAGAGTTTATTAATCTTTATTGCTTATCGTTATGGTTCAGTCAAATGCTTGTTTTATGTACTTGAGATGTTTATTTGCTTTCCACCTTGTAGACTTGCATTGCTTTATAATTCAGATATACTTACACACCCCCCCCCCCCCAGTTAACATCTCATTTTACGGTCAACACTTTAGCTACAAAACAATCAAGGTATAACATAACTATCAACACGACACTCCACATATGTTTAACTGTTTCACCACTGTCTATTATTTTTACATTATTTATTTTCTATAACCCAACCTCCTGACAATATATTCCACAAATGTATTCTGTTGAACTCATGGTACATAGGTGAGCATGGTACATAAGGAAAAGAAAGCCCGTGCGCTGGAGGAAGGAGGGGAGGAGAGTGCTAAAACAGTGACAAGGAAAATTTTAGGATCATTGATTGTGTGTTAAACTGTAACATAGTTCGAAGTTCATCTGTTTGGTTTTGTACTTCTTATGTTCGCGGCTGAGAGAGATGGCCATCACGTGTTGAGAAATGAGGTGTGGTTTGTTACCGAAGAGTTTGAGAAAGGTAAAGTTGTTGGCTTTGCTTTCAATGGGGAAAGGTACTCGAGGGCAGGGTACCATAATCTGAGTGCAAACATCTGATTGGCCGTCCATAGGCATCTGCATACCCTGAAGGATGAAAGTAAATCATGCAATGGAGAAGTGATTGACGAGAAAGGCAGGGGAATCAGGAGCTCCTCGAGAAAATCCCCCGGCCAAAGATAACCCGTCACATTTTTGCTTGTGCGAAAAATCGGTGACCAATCCCACCGGGGATCGAACCTGAATCGCCTTGGTAGAGTCAAGTGGTCTGACCACTCGGACACCGCGGGCCCAAAAAAAGGGGGGTAAAGTGAAGGAGGGGGCGATAAGGCAAGTCACAAGTATTTCTATGCCAAATTGTATGTAATTTGGAATGGCTGGTTTGGCAACACTGAGCATATGCACTGAGAAAGCTGAAGTGATGAACATTTTAAAATGTGGGAACTACTTTGGTTCATATCGCTTTTAATTAATATTTCAGCATTTTTCGCTTTATTTATTTTACAAGCAACAAATTATGCTTCAAAGACATTATCCTGAAAATGTGTACAGGCACTTCACTAATTTAGGCTATACACCATGGTTTTTTCATTGTGTAGAAATCAGTTCGAAACATATACAATGTTTCACTCGTAAAGAATACCTCCCGTACAAAAAAAAATTAAATATTTGCAGAGCCACAGAAGGTAGTAGAAACAAAAGTCATGTAATTTATAGTATTCTTATTCTACTTTTTAATGTTCAGTTCCCCAGATTTCTAGCTATATGGTAGAGTAGTTAATTTGAAAATACAATTAATGAGCTTTAACGGACAAAACACACCAGTGGCCTCCACTGTTAAGTGGACGATGTGTTTTTATACTTTTGTCACGTATAGGTAAAACACAGTATTTTTGTATAAGATATTTGCTCTACTATATGATCACACGATGTAACACTAATTAGGAGTAACACAAGTACTAAAAACAAAAACCACATTAGAAAATTGCTGCATGATATGACATTATTTTGAATTATACCTTCGTTACGTTCTGATTAAATGTTAGTGGACAAACCTGAGGAGCTACATAGAGTACAGATACACGTCGTCATTTTACTAATTTAATAAAACAACCTGTTAAATTATGCATGAGACATACTTATCATTATTAATGTTGACATTAATTTTCTGATTAGAATGACTTTTTTTACTGATTTAGTTTTTATTGTTCGGGTTTATATCAACACATTGCTTCAACGATGCAAATAAATATATGAACATGATTAGATTTGAATTTTTGAACATACGTAAACTCCACGCACACGTCCACAATGCTGCGATGTGCAAAATGCATTTACTGTATCTCACTTAAGTTTTGTACACAACCTCATCCACGAAGGATAATGCACATTTGAAACATGCTCTCATCGTCTTGCGCATCTATGTCAACCCAAGGTTAGTAAAGAGATTGCCTTAGACGAGCGAACATCTATCTGTGCAGTCCACCGCCTCGACCTTGCCTCCGTCCTGCCACTCAGTCAAGACGCGCATGTTCACTAATATATTTTTCTGTGCGGACAACAATGACCATACTGCCCCAGAGGTAAACCCATGAAAACGTGCACTTCTAGTTTCGTCAATAGACGTAAAATGTTTTTTATGTCCATAAATTTTGTGCGTATGTTATGCAGGGGAGGATCTAGACTTTTGTTTTGGAGAAGGTCACTTTTCCTAAAAATTAAAGTTGGGGGATTTGGAGGTCATCCTCTGGGGAAAAACTGTGTTTTTAAGGGGCAAAATAGTGCTAGTGAAGTATTTTACATACTTAAAAATATTAAATATACACTTACTGTTGCAATAGCATGATTTCAATTTCTATGTTTTATTGTCTTTGGTATATAATTCAACTCTTGACCTTGGGTTTGGGGGGGGGGGAGGAGCCATAACTCCTATGATGATTCCTCCCCCCCTTCAGGATACACCCATGATCATATGACTGAAATCTTTGTTTTTCACATGTTAACTTACTTTATTAAGATTAGTACAAGGGGGTGGCTGAATAATGATAATAATTCTGTCAGTATGTTTACCGAGTTAGTATAAAAATAGTCATAATATTGTAATTGTACTTGTAATCCACTGTCAATTAGATTTAAAAATGTGTTTGGTCTAGGAGTTAATTTAAATACGTGTAACTGGCTGCTGTGGTACAGCGTGGCAGACAGATAATGGATGTGAGGCAGTTGCAACACTGCTAGTGACATCATCCACCCTCGGCCAGCTGTCTACACAGCGCTCACGTGACCGAGGAAACACCCCCTCCCTCTTCTAACCTTGACGTCAACTCAAAGGTAGCCAGTGTACGCGGAGAGTGGAACGCCTTCTCCCTTTTGTTCATATCATTTGCTCTCCCGTCCGTCATGTCCTGTGGTTTCGGCGTGGTGCAATGAGTTCACGCGGCTGCCAATAGATAGCATATTTGTACAGCGCATATCGGGTTACATATTGACGCGCGACACACCACACAATAACTTCCATTCCACGACTAGCGTTTACAGTTTAATTGAAGTGAACTAGAGCTTAACATAAACTTAAACATCCAGACAAGAGAATGATCTGCTGTTATTCCAGAAATAAAACATCTTTATAGTAAAAATCAGCACATGAAATATCTGCTATAAAAAGACAACTTTACACTTGAAAGTTAAACTGCAATTTTAACTAATGCAGTGAATTCCCGATTATCCGTGTTAATTGGTGCTGCGCCATGCACGGATAATCGGGAAACACGTATAACCCGAAAATAGCACATCTGTTAATATAAAAATGTAACAAAAATTGAGTTTATATTAAATTTACTATAATACCATAGTGAGTAATGGTTTTACCTTTGAATAGCGTATTTCACAACGTTTTCACCAAAATAAATAAAAGTATGTCTGGGGTGCACGGTAAAAAATGAGAAAAAATTATGTTGAAATTTTGTTAATCCACTCTTGCTCGATCTCGTTAATCCATTCTTGCGCGCAAGAGTGATACATTTGTTCCAAAAAAATTTTTTTACAAAAACGTTTGATTTTTACAGTGTTAAACATACAGAAAGTGGCACAGATAATCCTAAAACCGATTAATCAGGGCACGGATAGTCAGGAGTTTACTGTATATTTATATATTACATTCGAAAATGGTTTTAGGCCAAAGTATCATAACTAACGAGATATCCTACGAAGTCATCCCGCACAGTTTTTGTAGTTTCCTATATTTCCTAGAACGTAAAAAACAACAAAAAAAGTGGTCATTACTTCTTAAAAAAATTCTAAAAAATATATTTTCATGGTCAATCTACTTGAAAATTTTCTCTGATTCTTGTGCCACGCAACAACAATAAAAATTTAAAAAAATATTTGTCGCTCCATTGCCCTTAATCCAGAGACGTTTTTGAGTGCAAGTCACGAGGACTCGTAGAAAATTAAGGTTAGAAACACATCTTAGAAAAGGGTACTGTTGCATCTCTGTGTTTGTTTAAACAAAAGTAGTTGCTCAGAACATGAATTTTATACAGAAAAAACAAGAAAGTAATTTGATGCTACTGGTGACAGTGTAGGCCAGGCTCAACTGCGACATTGATGCCAAATACATGTTATTGCTTAAAGACTAAGAAAATGTTAGGAGTCGTAAATACTTTGAAAATTTTTTTCAGCTAACTCATGTACGGACATATTGTACAGAAGTTTGCAAATTTTTCCTGGACTGGAAATGCACTTAGGTAGATGTTGGCATGAATGGAGTTATAGCTGTTGTTATAATATTTTTCATTTATAATTGTCATTTTATGCAGGTTGGAAATAATTTTTTAGCAGTGTATCTACACATGATGTATGTATGGGAATGAAGTTTCACCAAGCCATCTTTTAAGATAAAGTAAGAATTATAAAAAAAAAAATGTCATTTGCTGCCTTTTCCTTTATTGTGAAGTGAAGTGGTTTTGGTCAGCGCTTAACATTGAGGTCTTTAGCGCAGGTGAGGGGTGATATGATGTATGGAGCAGCGCCGGAATGAATGGGCGAGGGAAACGGAAGATCTCTGACAAAACTAGCCGACCAGCGGCATCGTCCGGCATGATTCCCACATGCGAAAATCCGGGGACCAACCCCACCGGGAATCGAACTCAGATCGCCTTGGTGGGAGGCGAGAGGTTTGACCCCTCGGCCCCTCCTTTATTGGGCATGGAGCATAAATAATCAACTCTTGAATTCACCAAGCTATAAGTTGCAATCACATACTAAGTTTCAGAAAAAGCACAATTTCAACTCTGGCTTTATGAGCACTGAACCATGCCAGCCCCAGAGGATATTCACTAGTAGATGCATTTACCTACTGTATATCACACATGCACAGACACAACAAATACAGTACCAAAAACCTCACCTTCAGTGGTACAGATGACATCTCCCTGAGCTTGTATGTCTCTGGACTATATTCTTGTTTGTGAGACTCCGTGAACTCCATCACAAATATTTTTAGTGGTACTCCGATCTGTGGTGCAGACAAGCCGGCAGCATCGTACCTGCGTAGCACTTGCTTCAGCCTATTCACCACCTGCAACATATGTACCCATCACAAACGAGAAATGTAACTTACACACATGTATCAAACTACTTAGGTTGAGGTTTCTACAGGTCTTTGTTTCCCAAGATCATTTTCCTCTTTTAAAGCTATATTTTTTAAATTTACTTTCACTATTTAACATTTCTGGAAAGTCTTTCCGTTGACAAAACTTGTACATATGGCATTTTCCTTAGGCTTCATGTTAATAGCTTGGTACTGATGATTTACGACAAACAATGTAAACTACCTAAAATGTATTTACGCATATCTCCTAATTTCCTGAATTCTTCATAGAAATAAACTAGACTCAGAAATAATTATTTTGTCTGTGAACTAGCCATATGATGATAAGCTTGTATGTACCAAGCTAAATTCTGTTGAGTGACAGAGACTAGTGGACCCGTATCCATCTGGACGTACCCACCCCTGCCAGAATTGCCAATTTAGAGAGTTTGTCACCAGATGGTTATTTTTGAAGACTCTACCAAATTTTATAACTGAAACTTTTCTGCAGATTTTTGGTGATTTGATGAAAAGTTGGAAAAAGTTATTTTACTTTTTATTGACTACGACTGCCAAGTCATATCAATTTAACTGCTTGCTAAGGAGCATTTACAGAAAATTCAGTGTGATACCGCAGAGAGAGACAGTTGTTACATAGGTACATAATTTTGGGTATTTCAGTAGAAACAGAGATGTAACCTAACATCATGGTTACCTACTTTTCTTCTATACTGTGTCCAGCAAAAACTATACCACCTGCACGTTTCCCAGATTCTCATCTTGACATCACCATCTCCCTCTCCCCCACATCCTTTTGTCAAGAAAAGTTGGCAACTCTGACCCCTACCCTGTGCTAATTGTTTGAATCTTTCCATTACCTAAAATGCTCCTTTTGATGTAGAGATTGCAATTTGAAGGTAAATAATGCTGCGAGAGTTCCTGCACAGTTAAATAATAGTTCACTTTTTTTCTCCTTTTAAGTTCACCGATTTATTGGCATATTTTTCGAAGGAAAACATTAGACTTGAGATTCTCTCTCTCTGTATGGATATGTGCGTGTGAGACTAAGTAACCTGATTTTAACATTTTTCCATCACACTATACATATAAGGATCTGTGTTTCACAATTTCATCATCTTAGGTAGGCCTACAAAAAGTACCTCATAAGGTGCTCTGTCTTTATGAACGTTAAATGTTAACATCATGTTTATAATTTTTAAAATTGTAGCCATTATTATGATTTTAGCATAATATGATGTATCTGAGAAAAGCTTATTTTAAGTTCATCATAATTGGTGCAGGTAAGTATAAGTTTAAAACTGCAGACTGGACTTCAGTATATTTTGTTCATCCTGTGTGTGTACTTTCATTATGGTGGATATTTTAATATTTTAAGCATTTGACAACTGAGGAAATATTTTTCACAATCACGTTGAACTTGCTACACACGTGACCTACTACTTCGTTTGATGACTTGACTTTCATGTATTGCGCTCATATTATGTTCACATTTACAAAATGGCTGCCATTTTAACATTTTGCAAACACATTAGCTATCTAAGGTATCATACTTCAGAAATTCATCAAACTCTTTATGTTCTTCAGAATTTCATCAAACTCTATAAACAAAAAGTACTTAATTAGGCAAATTGAGTTAATACCATTTTTATATTCTTAGCAAAATAGACTACACAATATCTCCGGAAATTCTTTTCCGAATTTCATTACATTTTGTATGAGTACAGTACGTACCAGTAAGCCTACTCGACAATTGTGTAGTTTGTTAATTCAGTTAGTAAATATCAAGTTAACTACCCTTTTTAAACCAATTATTGTCTACTTGTAAGAAGAATACTGGTGAACATATAAGCTATATTTATTTTAAAATCTATGTGTTGAAAATTAAAAACTACATTTAACTTAATATGTTTCCACAGAAGTTGCTTTCCCACTGGCAGGAAGAAAAGAGAACAAAAGGGATCCAGATTTTTCAGCAGGGATAAGTAAGTGTTGTGAAATGAGTGGCTGCTCACTGCAGAAGAGGTAAAGTGAAGAGAGCAAAAAAATATGAGCACCGTGAGAATATTCTACAGGGCAAGCAAGGCAGATATAGCGCTTCAAAATATGTTTTCATTGTAGCAAACACACACAGTAATTGGATGGTGTTATGCATCAATAGACTATGCACCAATTTGAAGTTACCAGTTAAATATGCTGTAAGTTTTTCGGATTTGAAACAGTCATACAAAAAGTATATTAATCACATAAATCCAATATTCATAACCACATGATATATGAGTAGAATATGTTTTATAAGACAGTTTAGAAATTGAAAAACATTTTATACCGAACTTGAAATTGGCGCATAGACTATTGATGCATAACACTATCCAATTATAGTCTCCCACATAAAAATAATAAGTAGCGTACGGGGAAGGTACCCGAGGATAGGATATTGTACCCCGAGTGCAGATTTTTGACTGGACGCTCGTAGCCGTCTCTATATCCTAATGGATGACATGAAATGAAGCCTTACCATGGAGAAGTGACGAAATGAGAAAGGCGGGGGAAGCGGGAGATCCCCAAGAAAACCCACCAACCAACAGCAATGTCCGCCACATTTCCCACATGCAAAAAATTCAAGCTGAACCCACCGGGGGTCGAACCCGGATCGGCTTGGTGGGAGCCGAGCGATCTGACTGCTCTGAGACAGTGGCCCCTTGTTTCAGATAAAGGTTCCATATTTTGACAGTTCACTTCTGAGAATTGGGTCTGTAAACAGGATTGTGGAGACAGAGCTTTTCCAGGAAGCCAGGTAGGTTTAAAGCTCCAAACAAGGAACTGCGAGGCACATTTCTCAGAAGAGAAATGTCAAGATATGGAAAAGTTAGTTAAACGAGATACTATAATAAGTGTACATAGCAGCTATATTGATAACATGTCAAGTTTTTTTATTGGGAAAATTTTTTCTTGCAGAGCACTTGAAAACGTGTGCACTGTTTGACTTTAGAAGGTCCTACAACATATAGGTAACTGTCATACCGCCACCAGCCTCTGCCAGCTACGGTCTGCAATATGTTAGCTCCTGGCGATGAAAGGGGGACACTAATCGGGTGTTCGAGCGTAGTGCAGGTTGCTGCCACCACCCAGACTGATTAAGGGATCTGGGACCCTAAACGCATAGATGACAATGCATTGGTCAAACCCCAAGTCACCTGACGCGCCGTCAGTTACGGCTACTTCGTAAGGAAGGAGGTATCGTGGAGGATGCTGTCACGAGGCTTTGAGCTCCAGGGAATTAATAAGAAGGGGGCAGTTCGTTCTGAGTAGCGGGGTAACTACTGTACCAATGTCCACAAGTATCATTAGCAACGAATCAGATAGCTTATCGAACATTCTCATATTACACTACTTGTCAATTAGTACCTTGGAAAAGCCCTGTAAAATATTTAGATAAGTTAAAAGCACTCTCGGCGAAGGGAAGGTAGGGAATACGCTACTGCACTGCATGAATAACAGTAATCTTAATCTTAAGAACCACTTCATAATGTTCAATTCAATTACATTAAAAGCATTAACATTTAAGGTGCAAACCCTTCAAGATTTCCTTACGATGACCGGTCATAACGGCCAACAACTTATCAATTCAACAATGATTACAAGAAATAATTGTAGACCATAACTGAAATTAGCACTCGATTTCCCACTCACCTAAGTTCCATATTATGAATAATCAACACATACCTTTAGACGATTCTTGGCCTAACCTTACGTCGAAAAGGTTAACACTGCAATTCTATAGGGGGCACTCGCACCCTCCTCATCGGTAACAAACTTAAGGTATGATGTCACGCCCGTGAATTTAACAAGTCCTAATATTGGGCGCCACTTCGTCAAGGCGGCGCCCAGAAGCAGCAGGTCAAGTCTTTATTGTTGCAGTGGCCCAAAAGACGTAAACCAGAATGGCTGAAAAAGATGGCGTCCTGCCCATATATACTATCTACCCCACCGGGGACTCGGCCTCGCACGTCATAGTTAATTAGCAGTGTACCTGGGGCGGCCATCATCCCGGACACGCCCGAGGCGGCAGTGGGAGACCTCAGGGCTGCCTGGGTATACAGCAACACGAAACATATAAAATTTAAGTTAAATATTTAAGTAGTCAGTACTCCCGACCCAGCCAGCGCTGGGCTATCAAAAAGACTGAGCCAAAATGCAAAAGAAAACTTCCGAACAATATCACTACCATTTCCAACATTATAAAATATTAATTTCTCAATACTTAATATAATAAAATAACTGCATAGGGCGGTATCATGACATAGCACTTCAAAATTAATTTTTAACTGTAGCAGACCTCAATGAGTGTATGTAAGAGTTACACTGGTACAGTACCAATAGGCCTACCAGAATTTAGTTGGAGATTTTTTGTAGGGTGGCACAACCACCATGTGAATGTCTAGTACCCTTCTCGCTCTCAGAGTGAGTAGACGTGTGGGTCTGATAGAGCTGAGGATTTATTTATTTATTTTAACACAAGCAAAATTCAGCACCACTGAAGTTTTACAGTTTGTTATGCATATTGTAGACTACACACAGTTATAAAAACACAATGCTTAGAACAAGCAATAAGATAAATAAAAACTTATGTGTTAAATTGCAAAAGTTATTAATAAAGAAGATTAAACTAATTGTGTTTCATAAAAAAAAACAGAAGAGTTTTCAAATAGTGAGAAATGTTACATATGCTGAATTAGTCTCTTGTCATTTTTATATGATAGTTTTATTTCTTTTTGATTTGTCTGGTTTTGGCTCTTTGTATTTTTTCTTAAATTCACTTAATGATCCAGTTTTTTTAAGTTGGCGGGTAACTCGTTCCTGACGCAACTGGCCATGTATCCGAATGATCGCTTAAATGCTGTACTGTTGTGACGTGGTATTTGGGAGTTATTTTATGTCTGGTGTTGTACGCATGGACAGAGTTTAGCTGTAGTAGTTTAGAGGTTAAGAATTTTGGAATGATATTGTGTGGTAAAGTTAAATTTCTCATATATTTTCCATGTTAGCCAGCCAGCTGGTTTTAATTAAAGGTTCTGTGATGTGGTCCCTTTGTTTTAGATTATAAACATAGGTTTTGGACCCTGTATTGCAAAGAGTTTTCTATGCTACAGAAAAGACCAGAGCAGTAGTTGAAGGAGGATAAAACAATACTATCACAAAGCTTGAGTTTCAGAGAAGGTGGAAGAATTAGTTTAAATTTATGAAGGTGCTTGAGTTTGTAGAAACCGGTTTGAAGGAGAGAAGAGAAATGTATGTTCCAAGAGAGATTTTGACCGAAAACAATTCCAAGGCTACAATTATTTTCGCATTTGGGAATTACAGTTCCATTAATTTTAATTTGTTGGTCAGTATTAAGTACCGTTAGAATTTTGTTGATCCCAATTGTCATGTATTTACATTTATCTGCCTTTAGCTTTAATTTATTATTAATACACCATTATGAAGCTGCTTGAGTTCATAATTTTCCTTATTGTGTCCCAGATTTCTCTTGTACCAGTCTCCACACATAACTGGGTATCATCAGCATATTTATGGCAGAATAAGTACTTGAAACACTTCAGCAAATCTGCAACGCATAAAGAGAAAAGAACTGGAGCCAGAACACTACCTTGAGGTACACCGAACTGTACAAACCTTTCTTTGGATTTTAGCATGCCTGTGGCTGTCTATTTCTACCTGCTGTGTGCAGTTACTATAATCCCGTAACTATTTGGTGTTCTTTGTGAGACCCCAGCTTCTACAAGTCGCAACAGTAAAACTTCACTGTCCAGAATGTTGAATGCCTTAGAAAAATCTAAAAAAATTACTATCATTATGTTTGAGCTATCAATTGCTCAAAAAATTTTATACGTTATATCAAATAGTCATAATTATATGTGCTGTGGTCTTTCCAAAATCCTGATTGTTTGTCATACAAAATATTTTGTTTGTCTATCGCTTTGCTTAGCTGTTTATGCGCAAGCTTTTTGATTAATTTAGATAAGGTGGGCAGAATGCTATATTATTTTAGATAAAGCGGGCAGAATGCTGATTAGGCGTAGATCTTTGTAGTTAAGTGGGTCTATGGTTTCAGTAACGGAATTATCTTGGAAGATTTCCATCGTGAAGGATAAGTGGATGATTTTTACGTGAAAAATTAATAATGTTCGTTAATGCTGGTATGCAGTTTGGTGTGCAAGTTTAATCATGTTTATACTTATACCATTGCGTCCTACAGCTGGAGATTTAATACTGTTTATAGTTTTATAAACTTCCCCACTGCTACCGGTTCTCGACTATGTTCCCAAAAATTTATGTCACCGTTTTGGGAAATGGAAGAAAATAAGTTAGAGGTTTGAATAAAATAATCTTTAATTTTGTCGGGGTTCTGCATCTCTACGGGAACTGAGGAGTTATGGGGCGCAACTACAGTATATTAAACAGTTTAAGGTCTCTCCACAGTGTTGTTGGGTTTTTGTGTTTTTCAGTACAATTTGTAAAGTGAGTGAGCTTGGAATTCCTGATTAAATACTTGACAAGGTTTCAAAGCTTTTTGTATTTGTAAAAATGCTCTTCCGTTCTGGGTTTCAGGTAAAGTTTCTTGGCCTTGTCCCTTTCTTTCATCTTACCTCTTAACTTGTGTAACCTCAAGGGCACAGATTGCATTTTGCGTTTGACATGTACTAGTAATGCATTTTTGTCAAAAAATGTGTTAATATTAAAGCTAAAATTATTTACTGTTTCAAAAATTTTTTGGAACTGAACACATTGCTTCATATTATTTGGACGAGATGAGTGAAAGAGTGTACATCAAAATTTTTGTAACAATGAATTAGTTTATAATGCAGCATTGCAGTTCTCACTGGGAATTCATATGTTACATACATTAAGTTGTGATCAGTAAATCCAAGTATCTCATTTTGTCCTCAAGAAACTAATTTGTTTTTATCTTTGACAATTATTAAGTCCAATAAAGTTTCTGTACCGAGTGATATCCAAGTCTGTGATCCTATTAACTGGCAAAACCCATACGAAATTATTATTTGGTTAAGAATTTAGCATTGCTACTGTTAGATCTAAGCATATTGATGTTGAAATCACCCATAAGAATAATGTTGTCGTATTTTTGCAAGAGGTGTTTGATCGTGAGTTCTAGGTGGGCGAATTCTTTGTAAGAAATATTAGGTGGGTTGTATAAAATGCCGACAGCGATTGTTTTTTTCTTCTTCTAATTATGAAACTCAACCCATTATTGCTCAATTGGGGTGTCCAAAATGTTACCCATCCCCATTTTATTAAAATGAATGCTATCGCTTACATAGAAGTAAACGCCTCCACCTGACTTGCCAGTCATTCTGCCGCATCTTAGCAAGGTATAACCGGCAGGGTTCCCACAGAAAAGTGACCAACGAAAATCCTGACTTTTCCTGACCATATGAAAAGAAAATTCCTGGCTGAGAAACAAATATTGTAATACACTTTAAATAAATATCACACAAATTTTAGGCATAAACTCACCAAGAATGGTAGCTTCATCTGTTTCAAACATCTGCAACTACATAAAAATGTTGATTGCTGCCTCTGTACACCAGTGAATCACCAGAAAATTCAAATTATTAATAGTTAATTGGGTGCGAAAAAATTGTCTGTTCAATAATTACACCATTACTGAGAGTTTTTGAAATAAAAAAAAATTATTTTGTAGTCTGTACACTAGTCTTATCTTCCGCATGTTATTGTTTCCTTAAACTTTTTTGTAATGTAGAAATTTTCATGTCTATCTTGACTTCCACTTCTTCAAGTTCCATTCTCTTGAGTCATTTCTCTTCCTTTAATTTTCCAATCTCATTAGCAATGATTCTTCTTTGTTTCCTTGCCGCCTTTGCATCACTTTCTTCCTTCAGTTTCTTTTCCAGATATTCTCCGTACTTCCTTCTAGCTGCCCTCACAGACAGTAACATCTTCCCATCTACAGGTACATTAACTATCCCACCATAGTGTTTTATAGCATCATAGACAGTTCTTTGTGCAATGAGTGACTCATGTTGTAGGTTTTCCACCAACAGTGATTTATTTATTGAAAATCCTCCAACAGCAGCATTGCCGTGAGAAAGGATTAGATAAAGTTTCACCACCTCCCACAACAGTTCATAATTGGATTTGCCATTCATAATCTGAGAGAAAAACTCATCTAAGCCAATATCTGCATTAGCTTCAAACTTCTCAAAGTCACTCTTTAAATTATTTTTTGCAACAATACATAAATTTCTATACTGCTGCTTTGCCTTTTCAGAAACATTATCACTAATTTGATTTGCTTCATGTAATGCTTCTATCAAGTTATTCATACGATTGTAACCACAAGTGGGTTCATGTATGATGACCTTCGGATCTAAGCTTGTCACACCAATAAGTGTACTTAAATTACCACCAGTGTGTTTTCTTATCTTTCGATGACAGATATTAGAACCTTCTGACAGTCAAATCTGAACACTTGCAGTTCTTTTTCCGGCACCTGTGTTTCTTTTAACAACTTTTTTACCAGAACTCCAATGTCAGCAGAACTAACCTTAGAAAGATTGTGTAGGTTTTCTAAATCTAAGTTGAAAAGGGCTTTGCCATCTGTTTTGGGCATTTTGTCAGTTCTTACTATTCTTGCCATTAAGCTGCTCAGAATGTTACAAATATGAGTGTACAGGAAAAGAGCAAGGGGCTTTGCACTCTGAAAACGTATTAAAAAAGGTTCACACTCATTTGAAACAAGTTTAAAAAATGCCAATTTGCATTTCATCAGTGGGTCATTAAGACACTCCTTCACATTACTAACAGGCTTAGTATGAGAAAGCTTTCCTGTCAGAATGTACTTTTTTATATCGTCATATAAAAACATTGCTCTTTCAGCACAAGCTACATTTTCCACCCACCTCGTGGAACAGAATTTTAAAGGGAAACATGAAATACCAGTCACAGTTTTAAAATCTGCACGTCTTGCAAGTGAATCATGTAAAATTAAGTAAATGTCCCTAAGAAAAGTTTCAACTTTCCATTTCACATCACTGAATCCTTTCTTGACTGCTCCATTCACAACATGAAGAACACATGTTCCTATGTTTACAAGTTCTTTACCATGTGGATTTTCCTCCCTCATTTGGTTTGCAAGTTTGCCCAAAAAGCTTAAATTAACATTAGGCCCATCCATCGACACTTGAAGAACATTTTCTTTCTTCATGGGAAGCAGACCTTCATTGAATTTACACAACAAATCATCCGAAGTGGCATGCTCAAGAAAAACACTATTCCAATAACGAGCCAACACACTGTGCATATTAACATCATAGAACCTTACACATAAATCCATTTGACTTTTCTGTATTATTTTGTCTAGCGACTCATCAAAGCACACAACATAAGATTGACAATCATGAATTGCACTTTTGAGAATTTCTGATAACCTGGGTGCAATTCCATGGTTGATAACATAGGAACACTGTTTCACATAAAGAAAATTGTTTAGCAATTTTACTACCAGGAAACATGAATGAGAACACATCACGAATATCAGAGCATGAACTCTTAAGAGTATCTACTCTCTACAACTTTCAATGCCCAGATAATTTCTGCTCTTGTTACTTCCTTCCTAATACAATATGACCCAAGTAATTTGTCTCCAGTTGGAAGATGCACAGGATCTTGGTGAGAGGCTTCTGTATTTGTAGCTTCTGTGGTCCTAGATGTAGAACATACAAGACTACTTCCACTGGGACTTTCTTGACCTGACGTTTTTGCAGTAGGCCTATGATGAAAAAATTATCCAAGAGGCTTTTGTTTATCTAAGCATTTAGGCCTAACTGACCTTTTATGTAACTCTGTTTTAGAATGAGTTATGAGTGCCTTTTTCCCCATATTGCCTAGTTCCAATATCTTCTTGCACACATTACAAAATGCTTGTTCCTTATGTCCCGAAACTTAACTGACCCAATTTGCAAATTCGGGAACAAGGACAAGTCCATACTGAAAGAAAACTATGGCCTAGGATATTACGATATAAAGTAGCAGTATACACTACACAACACACTTGCATCTTGTTTCCACACCCAATTTCATAATGTCACAGTGAGGTTAGGTGCGCATATGTAATAAACCGCAACTTGGTCAGAGATATCACTGCCAAATAAATACAGTTTAGAAAACGTGCCGTGCCTCGCCTTGCACTTGTAATCAGTTGAATTCCGACATCAACGCAAAAAACAAATTGCAGTGGGCGACAATGGCGTGGTGCGGCAGAAGCTGGTGCTTGACAATAAAGTGATATACCGAAAAAATATTTCTCCCGCGATCGCGCCACTACTATTTAAAAATGTAAATACAGTTGTTCAAAACAAATACTTCTTCTTTAACCGTCACTTCCCGACTTCACAAACACAACGTCACAAGTTCGCGATGATGGTACAGCCACGCGAGCGCCTAGATCCTTGGCGTAGCCGGGTATGACCCATTGCTGTCTCTGGGACCTAGATCCTGGAGAAGTAGCTTGCCAGAACGTCCGCACAAAGCATAGAAGGTAAAACCCGGATGTCCGCACAAAGCGTAGAAGACGAAACCCGGACACCAGCACAAAGAGGAATGACAAATATTTACTACTTTCCGTCCCCTCATTAACTTACCGGCGATCGGCCGCCGGCCGGACATCGCACAAAACACAGAGTAATAGCAGACAAGCCGAAAGCCATTGCTGTAAACAGCCCGGACGGCGCTGCTTACAGTAAATACCTAAATTGTTAGTCTAGCGACGAGGTACCTGGATAAACACAGTTTTAAACAATGTTTTTACCTGACTATAACCATTTTCAAGGTAAAAATCCTGACTAATGCCAGAATATATATAAAATTCCTGACTTTTACTGACCATTTCTCAAATTCCTGATATTACCTGACTTTTACTGACTGTGGGAACCCTGCGGTTATATTCACGAGATGGTTGGGGATTTCTGGCCTTAACTATCTTTCAGTAACGGCGAACGTACTGTAGTTAACCTGACGAATTATATAGTGAACATCGTTGACACACCTCATAAGTGATGTAACATTTAAATGGCCTACCTTTATGAGAGCTGTACTGTTAGTTGGTAGTTTGCATTCATTGTTTAAGTTTGTAGCATTGCTGCTGGTAACAGGACTGGTAGAGACAGAGGGTTGTGGCTGTGAGTCATTTTGTGTTGGCTGGTGAAGAGGGGATGTCTGACAGCCGTCCATTCAACGGGTGACCGCTTCACGGCCATTACCTATTCTCTTCATTGAGAGTGGCGTATAGGGGTGTCCACTGCATTCTTATTCCCTGACAGGCCAGTAGCTTCAGTATGACAGTATACTCTGTTTCATATACGTTTGGATAAATTTGACAGCAACTTATAGGCAATAATTTGTTAGTATTTTGTGATTTGTTGCACAATGAAAGACATTTTAGCTCTAAAATGAACCTGGAATGTCCATTTCAGCATTTATACTGCAAAGTTTCTCTTGTGTAGTGACAAAAATGACAAAATATTACAAATTACTGCCTATAAGTTGCTGTCAGATTCATCCAAACTCATGTGAAATGGAGTATACTACTGTAGTAACTCTTAACATAATGACAAAGAACAATGCGAAATATGACAACGTTTGTGAATATATCAATTAATAGTTATTAATATATGTAAGAAATTTGCAAATAGTACTCACATTCACAATAGTTTTAAGTCTAGTCTAACACTTTCAAAAGAGTAAACATAGAAATAAATAATTGTTATATAGGCTACCTATTTCTATTTAACTTAACTATGGTTATTTACAGACTATGAATACCATGCAGTGAAAGAGTATCGATGGATATTAACAGATATTAAGATGAAACGAAGCTGTGGAGTAATTATAATACTATTTGCACACTAATTTTAAGAAGTCTTAAGCTTTCCAAAAATATTTATTTTTAATTATTTTATATTACTAAAATTAAGTAATAAAATTTTTAGATGATTTATTTAAACCTATAATTAATTTGCATGTTGAAAGACAAAATATAAGATTAATAAAAAAAGATTTAAAAAAAGTTGTAATGTTTCACCGCAGATTGCAAAGTAAAAGGATAACATTAAAAAATGTTAGCCCTAAGTGCACGTGTGTCTTTGTTATGTGAGATAGGGCCTATAGAACTTCAAAACATACGATTTAAGGGACTCCAAAAATATGGTGTTGCTCATACCAAGTCCGCATTCTCCTGTTGATCTTGCCTGTTTGTCAGTCTTATCACGGAGCCTTGTTTAACTCGGATTATGCCATCGACGGTCCATACGCTTCGAACCCCATGCTTTTTGACAACGTCTTGGAGAAGTGACATTCTCGCTTCAATCAGGTCTTACCGTATTGTGATACCGGTTCCTTTCAAGTGTTTCTTCATATAAAACATTTCACTTAGTTTTTTGTAGCTAATGAACTTTACAATGACTTGACGTGTAGCTCCGTCTTGCTTTCTACCAACAAAATGGCACCTGTCAATATCTTGTAGGCACAATTCGACACTGATTTGTTTACCCACATGTAGCATGAGTTGCTCCATGCTTTCACTTTGTTTCTCCTCAATACCGGATCATTTGCTTGCCTATGATACTATTCAAGTTAGTCATTGTGTTTGACACACACTCTCTGTATATCTTTCACCTGTTTATTCAATGAATTTATTTCTCTTTTCAAATCTTCTCAGAGATTTGCATTGAATGCCAAACTGACTTCCAAAGATGACGTCACCTTCTCTGTAAATATTTCCATGACCTTCTCGGCGATCCGTTTCATGAGGTTATAGTAGCTGATGCACGACTTCGCTAATGGTACTCACCAGATCTTCTCTGTGGTCACCCTCGCTGCCGACGCCGTTTTCTGACTCGCGCACCATACTATCGAAAAAAATATGAATTTTCACTAAGGAAAAAAGCCCCACTGCATACACACACTGTTATTACTTGATACGTGGCAGACGTTTGTCAACTCTTTGATATGTGCAAGATTTTTCCACCTGAGAAGAATTTAAACTACCTGCTGAGACACTTTGCTAAAAGCTCCCGGACTCTTGTGACTAGCAGCTGTTCGTCATCTACGTTTTTTCAGTCCAGTACGCCTATAGAACTGTGATTATTTGCAAGTCAACTAGGCTTACCTATTGAATTCAATTTACAACAATAAATATTAAGAATCACTACACAACGTGAACGAGCAAAACTATTGATTTTATACATACAGTTTATTAATGAAAAATGTTTCTAAAGCATAAGCTCATTTGACGACTCCCGCTGGCCGATATGTCGTGATTTGTCGCGGAAAATGCTTACACTGTAGGTGTAGAGGCCAATCTGAAAATATTAAGAAACACTACTTACCGTGTACCGGCCAAACAATTGATTTTAGACATAGTTCTGTGGCTTGGTGCTAAAAAGGCCAACGTAGGATACAGGATCTGACATTTGCCTTTTTAGCACCAAGCCACACAGTTTATCACTGAAAAATGTTTCTAGTGACGTTCTAAGTACTTAACCTAATAACCTAACCTAAACTAACCGAACAATTTTTTACGTAGGACTAGTTAAAACGTCAATAGGAACATTTCTCATTGATAAACTAAAATCAATAGTTTGGCCGGTACACGATGAGTAGTGATTCTTAATATTTAACTAAAAATGTTTTGTTGGGTTAGTTTGGTTAACATTTCGTCAGTTTAGGTTAGGTTACCTAATACAATATAATATAAAATATTCATTAGTAAATTATACCTCTAAAATGAATAGTTTCGCCGGTACAAGGTGGGTAGTGATTCTTACTATAACCACATACGTACAAACGCGTACAATACAAGAGTAAACAAAGCCGGATCTTACCTTCTGTATGTTACTCGCTCGTATATCCCTCGTCTGTACGGGCTGCGCCTCAAGTCGTAGCACCGGGTCTCCAACCTGACACACGTGTGAATACGGCGGAACGGGCGGCGTCGCTTCCCACAACTGTCTATACCATCGTGCAAACTTCGTGTAGCTTCCAGCGCGCCTTGTGAACACTATATTTAATAAACCGCTGGGTGCCAAATTTTTTAAAACCATGTTAGCGCCGCTACAGCAGGAGCAGACAACCCGTGTTGCCAATCGCAAATTCTAAAATTTACCGGTGCAACCAATAATGATCAGGGTGGTTTTTCCTCAGCACTACCTCCATCGATATTCTCATCACCGAGGGGCAATCTATAAAGAGTACAGTATATTGTATTTTATATTTAATTTAGTCTACAACATTTTGGAGTTAATACTTTAATATCTTTGTTCAGCTATTATTATTGTTTTAAATTGCAGTGGTTTATATTTATTACGGACTGATAATTACCGTTTATTTAGTTTATTAATTGCACGTGAGAATATTTATTAACCAATTTTGTATCAGGGTAGTATGCAGACCATCCATTTGTTAAGTTTATTTTTAATATTTAATTTTAACATAATTATAAATTTTGTTTTATGTTATTCCGAGTTTATTATATATGTCAGGAAGTTTAGTAAAGCCGGCCTCACACGATGCCCAATTTCATAGCAGTTTCTATGCCCATTTTCTGGTAGCATTTCTGCTTCCGTCTGAGTGCAGTTCCAGCACCTCCACAAGGGGTTTGGTTCTGGGCATGGCAGATTTTGTACCCGAAACGTTACCCAAAAACGTAATAGAACATGTCCTATTTTTCGGGAGTTCATATTACC
>PNEQ01009591.1:0-43696 GCA_003012365.1 Medauroidea extradentata
TTTTCATTTGCATAATATTAACCATAAACACATTTTCCTTATTGAACATTACATTCATGTTGTCTAAATAATAAAAAATTAATCCTAACAACAGAAACATTGATGTGGATTTTATTATGCAGAGCTATACTTCAATTGCATATCACTCACAATGAGGATTTAGTCACTTACCTGGTTTTTGTTCTCAGCCCCTCATTTGGGAGATGGGATGAGATGTAGTCCTACAATGGAGTGGCCACGGAGGGTGGGAAGAAGTTGAAATACAGCGTCCGCCACGTTTCCCACATGAGAACAAACCCCTTCTGTAATCGGGCCTGGATCGCCGTGGTGGGAGGCAAGTGGTCTGACCACAATACCACTGTGGTCTCTATAGCTATATAGTTCTATTAACAAAAATAAATGTACGGATTTATAAATAACATACATGTTAAATAACATTTCTTTAAGCAAGTGTAGATATGAGCTTAATTATTTTTACGGCACCTTTTTGTATAATAGCAATTATGTCAGCTGAAGCTTATTTAATATGTACAGTAATTTTACTGTTATAACAATCACGTAAATTTGTATTTACATCTTTAGTCGAAAATCATTTCCGAGAAGGAAATTTACCGCTTAATATTTAAAACTGTTTTGCAAGGTATTTATAGCTTCATTAAATATGGCTAAAATATTAAATTGTTTGTTATGACGTGTTTATCTTTAATTAATGTTGGTAGATTCATATAAACTTAATGTACAAGTTTCTGTTCAAATGTTTTCAGCTCAAAATAAATAAATGATAACAGTTATTAAAACTGAGTGGCGGTTAGTTGCCGAGAGTTTTCCGGTGAAGGAAAAATAACGTGCAAGGTTTTTGTTGTGGTTATTTTCATGTGCAACTTTAAGCGTTGAAACTAAAGTAATATTTTTGGACAGTATGAAGTTAAGGCCAACGCATTTATCTCGCTCTGCACTTTACGAATTCAGATGGTGTTTTCGGAGTTACGCGAGTCTATAGAAAAGCCGTTTTTAGCCATTTTGAGAGGCCCGAAACACATGTTTCTAATAAGTCCGCTGAATATTAAAAAACATAGAATCATAGTTCCAAGTTTTATTTTCGTAGATAAACGTAATATAAATAAGTTAAGCTGATTTGGGTAAAAAAAAAAAAAATAATACGCGTGCCATGGTACATCACCGTCCATGCGCCACGTGAGAACTTCTCTTAAGTGTCTGAAACTACCCCCCAACGTAACAAATTTCGCTGTTAGTGACGGGGCAAACTTAAGACGGTTTGTCGCGAAGGGCACCTATAGCTTCGTATCCTGCTGCAGTGTTAGCTCAACTAGTAGCTTGGTAATTCTAACACTTGATGACTGAACTATCTGGCGTACAAAGATGTCTTTTAATTAAAGTAAATATTATCTGCTTTGAGTAATACACGCGAGCAAAGCAACAGGAAAATATTTTACTCTGTTTCATTATGACATTAACATAGGCCTACTATAGTACTATACTTAAATAAAACTGTTGCTAACACTGTTAAAATAATTTCTCTGTTACCAGAGATTTTTTAAGCGAGCTACATCTGCTATAACTTTTGCATTGAATATGAGGCTTCGCGTTTTTCTTGCCAGAAGTAATGTTTCGGTTATTACATCCAGTGCAGATACGTACAATTTCCACGCCCGGCTGCTCAGATTCGTTATTTAATGCTTAATTATTACTACCACGAAATATTGACAGGTTGAGTAAACCTATTTAAGAGAATTAAGAAACTGTTATCAAATTTAGATTTTATGGCCTTATTTCATTCGGATTATTAAATCACGTGCTTTCAAAGTTGTTAAAACAGTTGCTAAATATGTGTTATAATAAATGTTTTCGTCAGGTTGCGTCGAGAATTATTAAAACGTTTAAGTTAACCGCCATGACACAGACATACCTACAAGTACGGGTTCAGGAAGACTTTCTGTACTTATTACACCTTGGCCTGTGTCCATCACACTCGCTACACCGTCGAGTGTATACAGAATGTCCAAAAACATCCGTATAAGCACACCACGTGAGTCCAGGCTTGAATTGGAGACGTAAATGTTGCTCGACGACAATTGAAGTGCGCAGCGTGACAACACTTCACGGAGATAGTCCCCTCTTGCACTCCACGTCCATGTATTATTTTATGTATGTTCCGTCGAGTAACCGTATAATCATGCTTGGACTGCTCCCATGCAGGACAGAACAGTAGTAGAAGACAAGTAAGATATCTGTGGAGTGCAAAAGATGATTAACTACAGTGCTATTTTGCCACATTATATACGTAAAATGTCATCGTTAAACATATTGCCCCAAACATTTTCCTCTCGAATGTAGAACTGGATTCGTTTGGTGATATAACTATGCGGTCGTTTTTGGGCAACCTGCATTTTATAAAAGTTGTCGCCCACCTGAAAAAATCTACAGATTTTATCGGTATAGTTTTAGATAGTAACATAACGCTATTATTAGTACATTCAAATTGTATAACTTATTTCGTCGTTACATAAGGCCATAAACGTGTCTAGTAGTATGGGAGTTAAAAAGAAAATTAAATAACACTGGAAATTGCAATTAACAACGATCGTCTATATAATGCCAATGTAATCGGTAGTATAATTTACTTCAGTAATACTTTTGGTTTCTATAGCATTAGTCGCTCTGTTCATATAAGTGATTTTGTTATTTAGTCAACGATTTTCACATGTTACATTATTTCTATAATTCAAATTATTTCGATGCCATCGATGTTTTCGAAGTTATGGTTGTTTTCAATATTTTCTATGACTCTGATTAAATCGCCAATGTCGACATTATCGGTATAAAAGAAATTCGTTTCACGTTAATATTAATTGTCAATACATCGAACAGAAATACTTTGATTCCGTATATCAGTGTCGCTCAACGGAAGGGAACGGACGTGTGTGATCGTACTGGGTATTTATCAGCGTCTGTCAAGTTGTTGCTCTTGTATGTTGGTCCCTAGTAAATAAAGGGCGATCACCCCTCTCTGTGCTCTCGCAGCTGTTTTACTCTGGTGTGTATCGATCCTCGGAGGGCGTGCAGCTGATAAGCCAGGCAGGCACGATAACGCGCCTCATTAGTAGATAGCGCTCCTGCTCAATATGGACTGTCAAATGTGCTGCAACCATCCATTTACGTCCTGCTGGGAACGAGGCGCTTCCTGGAATGGTAATTGCGGGTAGAGTCTGTTCCCCATCTTGCATATAGCACCAACCATAAGCGTGAAGGCACTGTAAAAGAAACAAGTTAAAACAGTAGACGGTCATATAGGAGGACCCGGGTTCGATTATCGCTCAATCCATCCTGTTTTGGTTTTCCATGGATTCCCGGAATTTCTCGAGGCGAATCATGAGATAGTTTCTTAAGGGGGAGTGCTAGACAATTTTATTGTATTTTCAGTTTTTAAGCCATAAAATTTATTCAAATTGTATAATCAAAATTTTCTCTTCGACAAAGCATAATATATTCCTAATAAACTGCTTGACATAAATAATGATTGAATCTTTCATTAATTTGTAATGCAGAATTATTGCAAGAGAATTCTTGGAAGTAACATTTAATTCTCTTGCAGTGATTCTGCTCTACAAGGTAATGAAATATTACATTATTATTATTTATGTCAAGCAGTTTATCAAGAATATATATTATGCTTTGTCAAAAAAAAATTACTACTACAATTTGAATAAATGTTATGGCTCAAAAACTAAAAACACAAAAAATTTTCTAACAACCCCCCCCCCTCCTTTTCTAATATAGGTCATTGCTGCGACATTGGACTGTACTCCAAGTTATTGGATGCTCATCTGACTTCTGGTGTTGGTAGGCAGTTCGTGTGGAGCGTATGAAGGACTCTTCCACCAATGCTGTAAGGTATAATGTAAAATACCCACTATCTTGTAATGCGAGCACAAAAATGTACGACGGCCCAGAGACAATAACGTCACAAAGTGTGCTCGAGTGAGTACAGACCAGTTGATTCTAACCTGTCGCCAAAAAGTAATAATAATCCGAAATTGGCATGTCTCTCCTGATCCCACCTCTAAGAAAATCTCTGACTTACACTTACATTCGTCAGGGCTTCACACTTTCGTAGCCCCGAAGAGTCGAAACAAACTTTGCTATACTGTTTATAAACATACCGTTACTTGTCTACAGTATGTTGTAGCTAGTGCGTGAATAACAGGGTTGCTTGTAATATCTCAGCCATTTAGTTAAACACGTCGTGTAAACGTTCGAAACAGGCTTCTTACTGTGCGTTTACTGACGATTTTATTTAAGTGTCTTAATGTTATGATAACATTTTTATTAAATGATGTTTCAACCAAATTCCAATTATTCAAGGAAATTATTTTTTTGGGGTGTCAGTTAACTTATTAATTACATACTTCAAGTGCGAGTAATTTGACTGCAAATCTGGTTTAAATCATGGGTCGCAATAAAATGAGTGCTTAAGAAGACCATTGATTATATTATAATAATTACAAAGTATTATTTTGTGAATTTTGTATTCGTTACAGTTTATACACTTTGACTGTCACTAAGGTCGCTATGTTTATATCAAATACTAGCTACCCGGTCGCGGTTTTGCCCGCGTGGAATTTTCGAGCGAATTCTACGATAATAGCTTATCGTGTTAATATATTGAGAACATTGCGAAAATACATTTTACTTTACACCCAAAAAAAAAAACATTATAACTCGCCAGGTTTGAGATAGCCTACTGAGGACACTGGGAAAATACATTTTACCCCTTTTCACTCCTTAAGAGGGCCTAAGCTACAAGGGGAAGACAACCTTAAATTTTCACACGTAAAAATAGAAAATTAACTTTTCTGTCAGCTGCCATTAATCTGTGTGTATATAATATCACAGACGTTCCCCTTCGTCTTGCCTTACCCGGGATTTGAACCAAATCCTCCTAAGTGTTCCAAACAATTCCGCCAAGATAGGTCATCAGAATTATTAAAAAATTAAGTGTGTACGCCGTACTGCGAATATTTACATTTGCTCTACGGTACATATAGCCCCGTGTTCAATGAGGTATACGCACCAATAGGACGGCAAAAAGTAACAGCTCTTGAACTTGTACTCCGGGGTCTTTCCTGCTTTCCGGATTCTTGGAAATTTTACTTCTTTCCATTCTCTAAATTGCCGAATTTTTAAAAAATCATGAAATAGTTTTTATGTATTTAAGTAATCTTTATTCCTATTCAAAAATATCTCTATATATTAACAAGTTTAAGGGATACAGTAGATTACCGAAAACTACGATATATTAGTTAATTACCTTAAAAGTTGAATTTCAAACATTTTTATTACTTATTATATTTATGCGCAGGCTTAGTTCTGAAGGAAAAATACATAATTTACTGCTTTTCACCTCCTTAATTTTCAAATATTGAAAAATGAAACAAATCAAATAACGTACATTTTCGTAAGCTTCATTCTGAAATCAGAAACATCTCAATTTCTCAAAGGGTTTAAGCGCTATTCAGAATTTATTGAAAATTCATTTCACCCGTTTCTCCCCTTAATTTTCTAATTTCGAAAAATCACTTCTTAGTGACCACCCGTGGCGTGAAGGGAAGCCACCTTTTGAAGTAACATGTCTCTAGGTCTAGTGGTTTAGACTGTGCATTGATGAGTGAGTGAAACATTTCACGTGTAGAGATTGGCAGGAAAATATAAATTATTTGCCAAGAAGAAATTAACTAGGGTTTCAAATATGCTCACTTTATTCCAAACAACCTATACGTCTATATATACTATAGTTTTAGAAAACGCTATAATTTACAACTTTGTGAAGTATTGAGATATTAAAATCTACAAATAAACTCATTTTCAATTAAAAAAAATTATTTTATTATACTTTTATAAACATATTTGGTTCGCCTTTAATTTTGCGCCGATATTTAAGTAATAAATAATTAATAAAGTTCGTTACATTAATATTTGATTCGTAACAGTGAAGAAGTGTTTTTTTTAACACTCTTAAGATAACTGTAGGTCAAATAACAGCTCTAGTATTTACAAAGAAAGAAAATCAGTAATAATATTAAACTCCGTTAATAATTTTATTTTACTTGCTTGTATAACGAAAACTCCAGAACATATTATTTGTGTGATTGCACGTGACGAACTTTTTTGCTGTGTTTTAAGACTTTCTATTTGTTTAGGTTTGATGCTCTGCCATGTAAATGCCACTCTTGGATTTGGCAATTCAACCTGCAAGAGCAAAAATATCTTATTTCAATGGAAAATGAGTGGTCAAATATTGGAAGAGACTCTGCTGTTGACGATTATTTGTTTTTGAGCGCGATGTTTCACGCTAACATTTCACGCGTTATGTAATCTCGGTAATTTATGTTTATGTAACGTATGGTTCTGTCAATGACTATAATAGTATTACTTTGCTTCATTTTACTACGAATGTTTAAACGTACATACAAAGAGGTTTTACTAAAATGTCTACAATCTTACACTCCAATTATAAAATTGCATACCATTATTTCAGCTTGATAGATAACCAATTTAGTTATTTTTAAATTAAATGAATTACTTAATTTTTTTAACGAATTACAGTGTTCTGTTTTATCTTTATCCTTACAGCCTTTTTTCATGTGTTCAATTTTTTTATATAAGGTTAATCAAATTTGTTGAATGTTACTACTCATAAATAGCAGTCTAGTTTATAACCATTAGGAAATCAATTTAACCATAATGATTACTTTGAAAGTTAAAACCGAAAGCTGTACTGGAAATTAATAAACAGAACATGTGTTCGAATGTAGCAGCATTTTCAGACACAGACATCAACTTAGGGGTTCAGAAACGCCTACATAACTTTACAGACTGCACAGTAATCAGTCTATGTTTTTAGAATTTGTGTTCATCCACTTTGAATGCCATTACAGTACAGATATCATGCATGAATAATACATTCTATTATCTAAAATATCTACGAAAACTATTTAAATGCTTCTCTTCTACCAGAGCGGTACTGTGAATAAACTTGTAAACCGAAATACTAAACAAAACTAAGAGTATTATCCATTGAAGTAAACTGGTCAGTATACAAGCGTTAGAGGAATGCAAACATGTTCTGTTACAGACCAGAGAGATTCCTCCAATTAAAAAATTGTGAATTAATTTAGTTAGGCATTTTTAAAATAAAATTGTTCCAAATGAACGTCTTGACAGCGACTGTACCAAAATGGAAATCGTCTAAGTATTGCAGCACTCTGGTCCAGGTAAACAAAGAGTGCATTTCATTTCTCTGTCTCTTAAACCAACAAAGTCTGGAAGTAGTAAAGGATCTCGTAAACTTATTACAACAAATTGAAAAATTACACGTGTTCAATCACCTAAATGGTTAACTCTACAGACTTATATTCGGTCAACACTTTGTAATTTGTTTACTGTCTGCTTACACACTTTCAAGTTTGACCACGCGTCAACTGATTGTATCCATGTTTCGTTGCGAGCATCTTACTGATTCAGAGTTGTTATATTAACTGTAATCCTATTGTCCATATTACTTCAGTGTATAGGTTTTATGAGAGCATCTTCACAAAACTTCCTGAATTTGGCTGCCCGTAGTTATGTCCTAGCAATCAGCGTTGCAACGCTGTGAAATAACATGAGTAAACTGACAACGCCTACCATTAGGCAGCCTGCCGTACACAAAAGTTCATCGTGTAGTCTGCTGTAGTGTTGTGAAGGAGGGATTTGTGGTAAGTGGTTTCCATCGAGGTCTTTGCCGCCGGTATGGGTAACACGATATAAGAATGGAACAGCTTCAGAATGCAAGGGCAATGGAAACGGAAGAGCACAGAGAAAACCTGCCGAGAAACATTAACGTCCACTTCGTATACCAAATGCAAAAATTCAGAGCGTCCCTACTTATAATCGAAGCTGGATCCCCGTGGGGGAAGATGAGTGGTCTGGCCATTGTGCAACTTGGATCCAACTAATTTATATACGCGTATATGTATATCAATATATGCCTGTAGCGAATGCGTTCCTCTACCGTTAATCCGATTACGATAAAACCTTGGCGAATGTGCGTGCGCCCGCAGGGAAGGTTTCTGACAAAAATCTTTAAATCAAAAGGAAAAAATCGTGGAATAAAGAGGAGGGTGGCAAAACTTAGCAGAGGTGCAGAACGGGGGAAATATTTAAAAATTGATTCATTTTTTCAAAATGTTTTTAAAACGCCTATTTATGAGCTTTATTTAATTTTAAATGATATAGAATCTTTAAGAAGCTAATTTAATTTCAGAAAATGAAAAAAATTATGTTATTTATCCGTTGTAATATTACTATTATTAGCATGAATACTATACTTACACGAAATTTGATGTGCCGAAAAGCTGTTATGTAAACCTTTTGTTGTCACATTTTCTTTACTTTATTCTATTTTGTTTTATTTTCTGCAGAAACTGAGAACCACGGAAAGTTAGTCATGAGCAGCAGCTGGTCTAATATATACATAATCCACTCTTTCCACTCGTTCCTTCGAAGTGCAGACCCTAGACTGCTATTGTCATATTTCATGTTGTCTAAGGGTTTGCAAAGTTTTCACTGCAGTGTTTGTGTTAGAAATTTCTTTAGAGACTGGTAATAATTTTTTATTTGTTTTCAAGCATGCTAGACTTTATAGCGAACGTTAATTTTTGAAAATTTTCCTTTGGTAATCTGTCCCTGGTATATTTAAGAATAATTTCCTTATATAACAATGCCTTCCATATATAAAGAGACAAGCGGAAATACTAACCGAGAAACGTAAGATCTTGAAGAATGATGTGAATAGAAGCCCTGCTATGGAGAAGAAACAGAATGAGAAGAGCAGGGAAAACGGAAGTACCCATAGAAAACACACCGACCAACTGAAACGTCCGTCACGTAACGCACACGCGAAAAATTAAGGGCCTGGCTTCGTCGGGAATCGAGCCGTAGCTCCTTGGCCCATGGTTTGTTATTTGGGCTTGACAGGGTACAAGTTTTGGTACAATCACTCGTGTACATTTTTGTATATGGCCAAACAATCGTGTGAAATTTGAATCAACCGAATAATTGTTTGCCACGTAGATTTAGTTCTCTTAACAAAATAGTTATTTCCAGTCAAATATACGTTTTGTTAGGACAGAAATACCATTATTTGACAGATTTTAAGTATTGCTGTGGCAGCGATGATTTTGTTCTATCAAATACACACTCATTTTGCTGTATACAAACTCGTATGTTTGACAGCAGCAAAACATTATTTCTGTGCTGTCTTGCGTTCATGAACGTAAAAGTTTGGCTAGTTCTTAGCCTACAAACCGAAGGAATACAAGTTCACGTGATCACCTTCATGTCTGTGCGTGTCCGTGTTTGTAGGTACCCCCTTTCCCCTCCTTCCTAAAATAGCTTGAGCCAGAGGACTGAATTTCATCAAACTACTTGCACATGCAATACTTAAGCAACTTGACTTTTGTTTATTTTGTTCATGTCGTGTTCAAATTTGCAATGTGGTGGACCTTCGAATATGTTTCGATTACACACGAAATCTGTACAAGTTTTTAGAATTTCAATTAAATCGGTACACCTGAATTGCTTTACAAGGTAACTTGATTCTAAAGTTTTTTTTTATGCTCGGTGTTTGTATTTTTTTAGTGTAGGTCGTTTTTACATTTTTTATTATATGACTTGTAGGAAGAACTCATATTCTGCATTTCATGAAACGTGGTGCATACAATAGTACCTAGTAATGGTAACTTCACATTTACATATTTGGTACATACAGTGTAAATATTTTCAAAACGGCGACGTTAAAAACTTCCTTTTTATCACACGAGGTATATGAGAAAATATTTTTAATAGTTTCATCAAACGTGGTAATCCTGTGTTGTATTTTCAAAATAGGTCTGATCGAATATTTTTTTTATCACGCTGTAATGGAATCATCACATTTATTATAGGGTTTGACATATTTTATTAATTGTGTACAATTCAAATTGTATTTTAATAATAGCATATGTTTTGTTACTTAAATTACTGTGTTTATGTGTTATCCTTTTAATAATTTGACAACCACATTTTAATATTATATTTCAATCTTGTTTAGTTATGTTCAGTTCACTGTTACACATTAGTTCTGCTTTAGACAATCACTAGGGCAAAAGAAAACATATTTTTCTATGGAGACTGGAGAGAGATAGGGTTTTTTTCTGGATACAGGAGTACTTAAAAAAGAAATGGTTTTGTGTGTTGTATATGGTGCAAAAATTTGTTGAAAGTGAGTGTACTATGATGATGTGTAGCAGTAATACATTCCATTTGTCTCAAGGTAATATAGTTTCAACAAAAATTATATTTGCAACGGAATGTTGTTTTTATTATCTTTTTTATTTTTGAAGCTATACAGTTTGTTTCCCCAGAGATCGTCGTACTATTCTTTACTAGCGATGCCGGAGCAATTCTTATAAACATTTAATTGAACGAATGTACTTAAAAATCAAAGGTGGCAGATTTTAAAGTAAAAATAAAATGTATTGAATTTTAATGTAATTTCAGAGGGCAATTTATTTGTAAATGCATCTTACTCTATTTAAAAGGTGTTGTTGTTTTCCGTCCGTTGCAGTTTGTTTTCTTTATCAATTTTGACTGTAGTTTGGTGCCATGTATTATTTAGTTACTGAAGGAATGACTCTTAACATTTCATTTTTCGGTCCACCACAAGACGAGATGTCTAATAATCCATTCTTCAAAAGTTCATCACATTCGGTACACGCATAGTATTTAGTATGCTCACCGGTATTTTTTAATGTTTTGTTCATGCTTGGCTTATATTTTGGAAATTTCTTGATCACATGAGACACTTCAGATTTCTTTTTTAACTCGGTACACTAGAGTAAACCAATTTAATTTTGTTATCCTTATCATGTGCGTGTTTTCAAACTAGCCTGTCATTTGAAAAGTGTTCTTCTATTTTATATCTACGGTACGGTTATACCAAAGAAAACCAAATTCATTATTTTATTGTTCATCTTGTCAGATATGACTTTATCTAGATTTAGTTTCTTGGACGTACTCCATTGCAAAATTGAATGACTGTCAAAGAAAACTAAATAAATAAAAGAAAACCATTAAATAAGCAGAGTATGCTTAGTCAGCAAGATACAAACACAACATGGAATTCCAAGATGGAATCGGGTCAAATAAAAACAAGGAACAAACAGATAATAAATGAAATTAAAAACAAATAAAATAAAAACCAAATATCATGCGACACAACGATGAGACGAAACAACAAACACAGTAGATATCAGACAGGAACAGAAAAATAACAAAAGAACACAACAAATAGACGAGACAAAACGCAACAGATATCAGACATATCCAGACAAGACAAACGACACAATGAAGAGACGAAACAAAACACAGTAGTTTTCCAGACAGACAGTGTTACGACGTTTCGGGAACTGGAATCTGTTCCCGTCATCAGGTACACTCGTGTTCCTGAACCCTGTGTGTCTACCTGATGACGGGAACAGATTCCAGTTCCCGAAACGTCGTAACACTGTATGTCTGGAAAACTGCTGTGTTTTGTTTCGTCTCTTCATTGTGTCGTTTGTCTTGTCTGTATATGTCTGATATCTGTTGCGTTTTGTCTCGTCTACTTGTTGTGTTCTTTTGTTATTTTTCTGTTCCTGTCTTATATCTACTGTGTTTGTTGTTTCGTCTCATCGTTGTGTCGCATGATATTTGGTTTTTTATTTTTTTTATTTTATTTGTTATCAATTTCATTTATTATCTGTTTGTTCCTTGTTTTTATTCGACCCGATTCCATCTTGGAATTCCATATTGTGTATGTATCTTGCTGACTAAGCATACTCTGCTTATTTAATGGTTTTCTTTTATATGTTTAGTTTTCATTGACAGTAATTCAATTTTGCAATGGAGTACATCTAAGAAACTGAATATAGTCATGAACTCCCATTGCACAGATCTTTCAAAGATCATGACTTTATCTAGGTTTGCTTTTGCATATGTTCATTTTCGAAGGTTGCAAGATTTCTTGTTTCATTTCGAGAACTACTGGACATTTTGTAATAAGATTAATATTTTCAAGCTCATCATCTAATATTTTATTTAAGTAGCCGTAATTTTTTTACGTCTACCATGCTAGAAGTCAGCATGATATGAATGAATAAATAAATAAAGATATTACATAACATTGTCAGTGCGTTACCGAGTTTGTGTACTATTTTCCGCCCACGTTGAAGAAAATATATTTATTAACTACACTAATAACTACTTACACAGCACATCATTTTTATTTACTAGCACTTTAGAGATTTCCCGGTAATATTACATTATGAACTGTAAAAACTACTGAAGTCAAGATAGATTAGCACGGACCGACCCTTCAATCAAATTTCTGTTATTTATCATTCAATTACAATTTTTACCTTTGGAAAAGTGGTATTCTTTCATTTAAAAACTTTTTGGTCTTTGCTTTAAGCCTTTGTACTGTTGATAGATAATCTAATGTCAAGTCTCTACTATAACTGCAAAGAAAAGTCGAGTAGATTTAAAACTCAACTACTGGAATATTTTCCATTACACGTTTTTTTAAGGGAATATATACCTTGTTAATACTGGTATTTTATGTGACCTTCGAACAGTTTGTTAATGTAGTTGTGTGACATCGTTATGACTAGAATTTCATTAAAAATAATTACCTACTAGTAAGAACAACAATGTAGCCCCTAACTCATGCTTGTTGTTTTTATCATGCATTCGAGTTTGGTGGCGTAGTAACTCAAATATTTATGTAGATTGCAATATATTAATATTATAAACTTAACCATTTCATTGCGTACTTCAGTACGATAGAATTTTGTCAATTCACTGAAAATTCACATTAAAATGAAATAATTAAAGGAGTGAAAATAATTTATACACTTTTTTTATTGCAGGTGTTTTTACATAAACGCAAGATTTAAATGTGTACTTTGGAATTTGGCAGATATATCGTGACTGTCTGCGAGAAGATAAATAAGTGGAAAAGAAACACCCCAACTTTCGTCCGTTCAAATTTAATAACTTTTGAGACCTGTTTTAATTTTCATAGAGCTTCATCAGGGAATTGTAAAGAGAACAATGGATTCAACTACAAAGCAAGCAATAAATTCTTAATGAAATCCATACCCGGGAACATAAATAAAGCTCATGCCATAAATGCCCATCTGGAGACAAACAACACTTTTATTTACGATGTTGTGGCCCTACTGCCATCTTTCGAATTAGTCGTTTTAGGTTCCATATAATTTCTCAGTTCGTTGTAGCTTACATATACATTATTTCTCACTAGTTCATGATAAATAATGCGACATAAATGAGAGAGCATAGTAAACGTTAAGGAATAATTTAAGCAAATAAATCCACTATCTAAGACTTTACATTAAAAATTTTCTGAATTTACATTGTTTTCTTACGGGGGCGAAGTATAAGTGGTTCGCGTTATCTCGGTATAAAAAAAACAACATATAAGTACTCGTTCACTTGCATAGCTAGCAAAGTTTGGAATAACCTGCCGGGAGACTTGAAAAACACCTCGAATCATGCTTTCAGGGTTGGGTTTAAGTCCTTTTTGTTTCGGTGCCAATTTTAATGTAAAGACAATTAAAATGGATACGAGTTGCACGATTGTGTAAAACTGAGTAAAATTAATATCGTATTATTTTTAAGTAACGAACTTTTAGACTTAGTGTACGTAAATTTGAACTATCATCGCATACATTGTATTCATGCAACTGCACTCGTATAATGTAATTAACTATTATCATGTTAATTGTAATTATAACTATAAATACATACCAATCGTAAAACAGTCTAGGGCTGAATTAGGACGTAAATTAATAAATATTCAAAATGAGCCCTTTTTAAGACCGTCTTGTCTATAATAATGATTAGAATTTATTGGTTTGTGGACGTACGCCATTGCTCATGTTTTTGCTGATCAAACCTGTGTTGCATGACAAACAACGAAAAAGAACATGTATATATATAACGCACACAATAATAGAAAACAAGCAATCCCAGAGGATGTGTGTCAGTTTTTTTTCCTTTCCTCAAAATAATTGTTACTATAGACAACAAAGAATTCTGGAGATAGAATTCAGTCGAATATCGTGACAACACCCAGACACAGAAGACAGACACACATATAGAACCAGATTCCCAATATGAAATGAAAATATGGAAAAAGACAAAAAACAGCGAACAGTGGACAACAAACACAATACAATACAGACAATAGACAACACAACAAAAGTAAAACCAACGAAAAATGCAACGTTTCAGGGATTGCAATCTATCCCCGTCTTCAGGCTGAGACACAGCTGGTCATAACACGAAGATGCAAATGCTTTTGTGATTGGCTGGGCTCTTGGCCAATGAAAGGCAAGTACTCTCCTGATTGGCTGAGCACCTTGTAGTGATGTTGGCTGATTTTCTGCCGAGACTGTTAAACATGAATCATTTTATGTGTTTAATTTATTTATTTACTTTCTGTAATACTGTTTCTTTTTTTTTTTATTAAAGGCAACCACATATTTTTTAGTTCAATGCTCTGTTGGCTTATGATGTTTTTGTTACTGGCTATGTAAGCTGTTTCTTTACTTTTCCTTTTGATTCTGTCTTTTTCCTGACTTATTGGTTTAGTTGAGTCCCAGAGAATTTTATGACTATTTCCCCATGCATGTTCGGCAATTCTAGATTTCTGGATTTCACCCATTTGCTTGTTGTTATTGTGTTCTTTAACGCGAGCGGACAATGTTCTACCAGTTTCTCCTATGTACAGAGAGCCACATACACATGGTATTTGGTATATGTATTTGCGTGTCTGTTGTTTATCTACTATGGGTTTTACTTCATTGAGAATGGTTTTCAATGTGGAGCTGGAACGGAATGATGTTCGTAGGTCGTATTAGTTGGCTAGCCTTCTTATTTTTTCCGAGAGTCCATGGACATATGGAATAATCAAGAGTTTCGGAAGGTTGTTTGTCTGTGGTGACTTCGCACTTCGGTGAATTTTGTTCTCTTAACTGCTTCTCAATGATAAATCTGGGATACTTGTTGGCCATGAATTCTTTTCTTAGAAGACAGTGTTCCTCAATTTAAGTTTTCCTGTCTAAGCAGATCTTTTCTGCTCGGTTGGCTAGGGTGCGAACAATGCCCGACTTTGTACTTGTTGGATGGTTAGATTCAAAATGCAGGTATTGACCAGTATGTGTCGGTTTCCTATACACTTTAGTGCTAATTCTGTAATTTTCTTTGGAGACTAGGGTGTCTAGGAAAAGGATGCTATTGTTGAATTCTATTTCATGTGTGAACTGTATTGATGGCCGGAGTGAATTAAGGAAATCTGAAAATTCGGCCAGTTTTTCCAGTCCATGTTGCCAAACAAGGAATGTGTCGTCTACGTATTGCAACCAAATTTTGGGTGTTTGTTGTGTTACTTAGTGCCTCTTGTTCCAGATTCTCCATGAATATGTTTGCCATGAATGGTGTAAGTGAGTTCCACATAGCCATGCCATCAGTTTGTTCGTAGAAATCTTCTTTAAACTGAAAGTATGTTGTGGTGACACAGAGTGCCATGGGCTCCATTATGGATGAGATGGGTATGGATGTTCTTTCACTAAGAGTGCTGTCATTTTCTAGTTTGGATTTCCCTATTGCAAGTGTTTCTGCTACTACAACATTGGTGAATAAGCTCTGGACATCAAAACTCACCAGGATGTCGGATGGTGATACCTCTAGGGTTCTGGATACAGAAATAAAGTGGCTAGAGTCTTTAATATATGTAGGTGTCTGGCTGGCTAGAGGTTCGACAATGTTTAACAGATACTTAGACAGATTTTGGCATGGGGAACTGCACGAACTAATGATAGGTCGTAAGGGCATGTTTTCTTTGTGTCATATATGTGAGGGGGCTTGCTGCTGTGAGGTGTAAGGGCCCTTCGTGTTCTTTCTGATATGTGGTTTTTACACTTGCTAATGGCATGGTATACTTTCCGCTCTATGGCTGCTGTTGGGTCCTTTTTAAGAAGTGTGTATTTGTATGGGGATATAAGGTCAGTGATTTTACTCTCGTAATCCGTTCTGTCTAGGATGACTGTAGCACGGCCTTTGTCAGCAGGAAGAATTGAAATATCCGGATCGGATTTGAGCGTTCTGAGTGCTAGCCTCTCATCCCGTGTGAGGTTAGGTTTAGGAGGTTTAGCTGATCTTATATCTGTAGGCCTACGTACCGTCCATCTGAACTCGTCTTGTTTGGCAGCTGGTAGCTTATATATTGTTCTTTTTTCGTTATTTATCATCCAACACAGGTTTTATCAGCAAAAACATGAGCAATGGCGTACGTCCACAAACAAATAAATTCTAATTGTGAACTCCCATTGCAACAAACATTTAAAAATCTATAAAAAATATTTTTGAAAAAATATTAATTGTGCCCTGAAACGTTAAGTTTCGATTATAGAACACCGTTTATACTGTTGTTATTATTATTGTGAGGTATTTTTATATTAAAAATTGGAAGGAAACTATAAACTTTCTGAAAGTAAATAAGTAAGTACGGTTACGAAAATACTCACTTTAACAGAGACCACCTACACCTTACCATTGACACAAACAGGTATACGTAAAAAACCTACAAAAAGAAACGTTTTGCCAAGCTTGCGAGGTAGTTAAACATTTTTGAGTAGGACATTTGTATCAATTATATAATCACTGAACACTGCAGCTAGCGCAGTGGCTATAGCGCTCACTCCTACGAGTACAACCCGGCTTCGAGTCCAGGCGGAGCCGGTCCCCGATTTTCCGCATGTGGGAAACCTGATGACCAGCGTGTTTTCTCGGGGTGTTCCTCTTCCACTACCTCTTGCAGTCTGTCGCCTTTTCTTCGTAGAGTTTCATTTCATGTCATCCTTCAGAAAACCAAGAGTGATCCAAGAAAAAAACCTCAATGTGTGTGTTAACTGCAGCCAATAAAGTTTGTTAGTATTTTTTTTCCATAATGATTTACTTGTTTTTCGCTTGTTTTTCTGACACATAATAGCAACTGCAATGGTGTATGTCCACTAGGACATTACCCGCGTCCCAAGTCTCTTTTAAAGACTTTGCCGACTTTAAAACTCCAAAATATGTTTTAGTAACAGTCCGGTCCCGAAACACTGGTATGTTCTTTCACATATGTGATTCGCAGTCGGCAAATTTTATTGAGTTTGACAGATTTGAACAAGATGTTAACATTTAAACTGATAGCCTATGTCCAATATGCCCAGAATCAACATATGTGGCGACCAAAAAAATCCTGCTTGTCTTTTGAGTATGCATAAAGAGTTGGACTTCGATCTGGTGGTACCAGTAAAGAGTTTTCGACTAAACAATTAACGATCGGTTATTTTAACTTTCCAACAATATTATTTTAAAATCGTATGGTAAATATAGTAACAGTTTTTAAAGTTATTGATATTTTCGAATTCATTAATTTCTCGTTTATTAACGTAGCTGGAAAGCCTTTAAAACCACTTTTCACCACTTTGAAACTTTAAGTAAGCCTTGTAAGTGTTTGACTAAGTGAAATGTTTCCATTATTTCCGATAATATGGAACACCTGGGTAAAGAAGTGGCTATTCAGGAATACCTGCGGGTAATGTGAAATATTTTCTATATTGTCTTCCTGGCCATTTTTAAAGCATTATTTACAAGTCACAACACATTGCTGCTTATTAATTGTTATGTCATATACAACATCATTAACTAAAAGTCAATTTCACGTAAAATTACTCTAAATACTTGACTAATAATGGTTTTGAAACATGAAAAACAGAGAAACTGCCATAACGGCTGTTTATTACCGCTGACTGTAGGCGTGTCTGCCGGTAGTTGCTGGCAGTACCAGGAAGTACTTCAGTCCAATACACTCGTACTACGAAACAAAGGGTATTTATTCCAAGTCTGCTTCATATTCCATATTATCAGAAGTTCCTCTATTAAAACAGTTGCGACTCACAAGTACTTACCTGTATTGTAGAAATACAATCACAGGTAACCCATCTTTACCAGAGGACATGCAGGTGTGAACCAATCATACAAATATTAGCTTGTCCTCAAAATAATTTAAAAAATATTTTAAAATCCTTAACGAAGGGGTTTTCCAACGACAAAGCGGCTTTGACTAAACATTTGCAAATGTTTAAACTAAAACAAAGACTTTTTTTAAATGAAGTACCGGAACTATTGGCAGTGAACCTAAAACGAATTAAAAGTAATGTTTGAAGTTGTAGTTCTAGTATTTCCCTCTCCTAACGTGGATCGATATTTTGCTCATTATACTGACGAATTTATATACTGCCCTTTTAATCTGCGAAATAATATTAAATCGTTGAAAAATCTCAGAATTTCTGAAAAAGAAAAGGTTTTCTAAAAAAAAAACCTAAACGTTCTGCAATTGTATTATTCAGCTAACAAACTTGCCCAGTGTTTTGGAGAAAATACATTAAGAGTTCCCATTTCCGTGGTGCAAAATTTCTCTATACAAAAAAAAAGTCTGGGAATTAAGTTTCGTACTGTATTAAACAACGATTTATTTCTTCGTCAGTGATTTCTAAATAAATAATGTATGGAAACAGAACCTAAGGTACCCCAAGACCAGGCGCCTGCAGGAGTCTGCCTAACCCTGAAGTACTGTATGAAATGTTGCTCTTTGGAGGAGAAGCGACGGAATGCTAAGAATGTGCGAAATGGGAGCTTCCAGATTAACGGGAATTACAATAGCGTGACGGACGCGATGCGACACTAAATGTTCTCGTTATTGTGTACAGTAGTTGATTTGGCACGTGTAAAGTACTGAAACATTGTTACATGTATATAGCTCATAATTTATTCTACGACAGTCATGGATATTTACATAATTTAAATTTTTTAAAATTATTATATACACACACTTGCATTCCAAGAGAGAAAATACAGTCATATTTACATATGAAGGTTATGATTCGTTGAAATGTTTTGTATAGTGATTAAACAGTCATTTACAATCAACGTCCCAATTTCACCAACTATTGGATACAAAATTAAAATCCGTTTTTCAGCTTTGTCGCATCCGCGACGCAAGAATTTGAAATACAATTTATTCGGAAATCGTGTAGAGCATGCGATTTTTGTCGCGCTGACGTCATATGAATACCGACGCTGACTGGCGGACAATTCATTTTTTTTTTCGCTTTGGTGGGAGGTGAGAGCTCTACCCACTACGTCAAACCCGGCTCCTAGTTTATCATTATACAGGAAATATCATACTGTTTTACCATTCCGTCACTCTCCTACCCTGAACGACCAGTCGGGATGTGTACTTAGATATAACTATAGGTCTTAGAGCAACTTTACGTCAATGACAGATTCGAGCTCAGGACTTTGAGAACAGAAAGCTGCCTGATGATCACGCAGTAGATGTATGTGGTTATCAAAATCTAAATTACTTAGCCCTATCATAGCGAAGGTTAAAAGTATCGCTTGGCAACACGAGATTGCTACAAAACTACACAGAGGCGTAAGCAAAAATTTATTTGGGAAGGGGGGGGGGCTAAATCTTGCTTAATATCAACTTAATGAACGTTCAGAAGAGAAGTTATAGTACTATAAATATGTTGCAGAGGAAAAATAAATTACTCGATAACGATTACAAATTACTGTATTTTTTTATTTAAGATTTTAAAATTTATATTCCCAAATAAATAGATTTTAAAAATTAATATGTGTAACAACTTGTATGTGGCTCCAGATATAAAGTGATAATTAACGCAGGGGGTTCCTACCCTTCTAAAGAGTACGGTGCAATTTACACACACTCCCAACCAATGTTGTAACAACGGTCTATAACAATTATCTTGGTGACACCCCAATTTAAAATTGGGCGGACCCAGTATTCTCATCCGGGAAAATTTCGTCATTTTGGTGTAAAATGGTACTATTCAACTATTTTTAATCCAATGAAATAATACACAGCAAGTGGAAACTGTAATATTTTTAATTATGTAATTCCTACGGTAAACATTTATAACTTCTTTAGCTTTAAAAAATCTAGATTTTTTTTTTGAGGGGGGGGGGGACAATCCCTTTAGCCCCTTCCCGTGGTTTCGTGCGATCTTGATCACGTTTCCTCTCTTTCTCTTTCTCTCCTCTATCACTTATCACCGGACTGGTTCTGAAATATTGCGTTGAAGTTAATTTAGGAACGTAATAATGTTCGAAGTTTTCAGAAGTTAGTAGTTTACAGAAACTGTTCCGAGGAATAGAACAATTAATAGACGACTATGTTCAATAACAAGTGAAATCATTTAACCAACAAATCATCTGCTTGTGGGTGAGGGAGGGGTGAGAACGTAATTAAAACGAAACCAAAGCAAAATTGAGCAATCGTAAGTTTATTAAACCGAGTGCCGCGAAATTCCCACAACTCGAAACCGTGATGTAATTATCGCGGGAGGAAATGTAATTTTCCTCGTTGGCACGACTGCTCAGAACGCTGCAAATGTTGGACGGGTTTTCCGCGGAGTTACCAAGAAACACTGTCAGCCATTTTGTTAACAGTTACGAGGACAACAAATACATTGAGTGTCAATTTAGTGTCCCGCGTATAAAGATGTAAGATAACAATTCATTGACTTCGGGTGGTGGAAAAACTTTTTAGAAGACTAATCTTAACACATTTCTGTGATATTTTCAAACATGGTCTATAACATTGCGAAACATATAAACACGGACAGGTAAATTTATGACTAAATTTTCTCCTATAGACTTCAAAGAGGTATACATTTTATTTTCCTGTAATGTCTAATAGAAAATTATTATCACATGCAAAATTTGCGTAATATTTTAAAACAGATTATATTTCTTTGACCTGTACATCCGGCCATTATGTGAAGTCTTTCACGTATTTGACTGATTTTCGTGCAGTTGGTCACTCTACCGCCGTGAAATTTTCTATTATTGGTTTAAAGTGTTGCTCGCTGCAAGCCACGACATTGATTACTATCTGAAGACGTCGAGCGAGCGGACAACAGCTCACAAAATAACGCGAAATTTGCAATTATCTAGTCATCAGAGGTAGTTTGCAGCATTCAGAACGAAAAACAAATCGGGGGAAAATAATATAACAAACACGATAGTACAAAGTCTGAGTAGAAACCGGATATAACTGTTATAGCTGTACGTGAGGCTCGATAAAATATGCATAATAATGGAATCTTAACCAAAACATCACTGAAGCTACGAAAATTTCCGTTCTCTACGAATATAATACTAGCGTGCAGAAGAGTACTTTGAAATTACCGAACTTAAGTAAACAGTATTTACTAATGTAGAGTAAGTGTGCTTTACATCTCTTCGGCAGCAAGGTCAATAAAACAGTGACACACAACACAATGACAGGAACTGGGGGAGAAATTGGCCATAGCGTACGTTAATAGTACCGACTACCACGCTCTTCGAATGTGTTGTATAGTACAGAGAGATACTTTTTTTTTACAAAACTGTTCCACACTTACCCATTGTGCCAATGTACGAAAAAAAAAACACTTTGGGTAAGGACGGAATGTCATCTTTAAGTCAATATGCTTATTAAATTCATTGTTCCTAAGCCCTCCGATTTTGGTAATAACAGCATTTCTAGAGTGGCGTATTTCAAAATGTTTTAACCGGATGTATGTGAAAACCAGACTAATCTTTATTTACCACCAATTAAATAATACGGCCACCGCTTATGTCCCATAGTAAAATGGATCAACGAGAATCTTGTACGCTAGTTCAGCGCTTGGCTCGTTCTGGCGAAATGGCATTTGATGCGCGCTTCAAAGTCGCCCTTATAGCAGTTAGGCAGTGTCCTTAAGGAACCGTTCCAGCATTCCTCTGCAGCTATGTATATAACCTGGAGGTTGTTGACAGCTTCCAGTCAGTAGTGATTTATTGCAGGTCCTAGTTGAATTTTCAGCCAGCTAAATTGCTGTAATATAAAATTGACATACGCTGCATTAATTATTTATATACTTCCCTTTTATTTATAGGGCCACCTTTAAAACTTATAGACGCAAATACAAATTACGTAAAATGTATTATTAAAATGTGTCTGACGTTACATGAAATGTTTGTAGGCCTAATACAATACTGCCTGCAACATTTCAGCTAATAAACAGTTCTTTAACAGAAAAAAATTGAATGCTAGTCATTTTCAAGAGTCACAAGGGGCAGTTTAATAATTGAGTGGCGTATTAAAACCTGTTGATTAATCTGTAGGCTACTGTTTTTCCCCCATAATAAATTGCCACCCACCATATTCCAATTCTTGCTTCTTTTACCCATAGCGTTTTTGTACTGATTTTCACTCATTATAAATTATAATATCCCAAATCTTGCTTCTTTTACCCATAGCCTTTTTGTACTGTTTCTCCCCATAGTAAATTATCATATTCCAAATATTTTTTCGTTTACCCATAACCTTAAAACCTAACACTCCTATAGAAACACGATAATTCACGAGACTAAAAATGTATTTCAAACTTAGTGATTTTTATAGTTTCTACTTCATTTTTTTAAATTGTAGTTTTCATATATTATTTTAATGAAGAAACAAATTCAGAAGGGAAATTAGATATTTAACTTTTATTACCCAAAACATCTTTATTTACCGCGAATTATCTTATATCTACTGTTGAGTTTATTAATTGGTATTGTTTAACTATACAATTATAAATGTACTCTGAATAAACACAATGCATATTTTATTGTAAATTTAACCGTTTCCGTGGCTAGAATAGTTCCATATGTTTAAAGTTATTTAGAAAATTCTAATGTATTACTCGAGACCAAAGTAGTCGACACATTAAAAATATTTGCAAATAATATGATGCATAAACTTCTTAATGCATAAAGAAATAAATAAACACTTATGGTGAAAAGGGCCTATTTATAGCTGGAAATTTTACATCAAACTTCGAAGTAGGCTACTGCCATCTCAAGTGGAGGGTCGCAGCCTTCGATATGGGCAACCACGCAAGCAACACCCATGTCTCGCCTCGCCATGTTTTTTACCGAAATGACCTTCCATTATTTGTATGTTTGTCCTACATATAGTCTACCATAAATACAGACGAATCAGAAAAAAAATGATAGCAGTGTTAGAGTCGAATTTTTGGTCACATCAACCTTGTGAGCAGGGTTATCAAATCGAAGGGCGGTTTTCTGCTAGAGACAGCTACGAGTAGGCCCTGCTGGAATATCTTTAACAACAAAAAACAGTACACTTATTTTTGAATAATGATGTAAATATTTTAAATATTTTACTAGAGTTTTGAAATATTTATTCTACAATATATCGTACGTAGCGTCTAGTAATATTTCACATAGTCAAAATTATGTAAATGATAATTTTAAAAATAAATCATAGCTAACAGTTCAAATTAGATTATAATAAACTCAAACATTACATCGAGTTTGCAATTTTTTAGCTTGTCCTTTAGTGCAACCAAGTTTCTTATAATATAATAGCCTTGATATATTGAACATAGAAGAATGATAAAGGTGGATATAGCCTAATGAACAACGATAATGTAATTTTTAGAAATGTATAAAATACTCAGAGTGTGAATCTCTAAAATAAAATAATTTTATGCTCTCGTTACGTTGTAATGTCCACCACCTCATTATAGTCACAGGTACCAGTATCACTGTTATAAACCTGTGCGCTAAGAATTTTTCTACTTCATGAGCAAATTAAATATATATTTTTTAATTAGCCATGATTTTATAGACAATAAATAGCAAATGTTAGTCATGCTGATGAACAGGTATATAGTGCCATTAGACTTGGTGGCAACATTGCAACATCCGTACCGTTACGACTTTGTGCAACATTTTAGCACCAGTGAGAACATGAAGGAACATGTGGGATGTGTCAGGAATTCTCTGGCCGACCTAGAATTGAGGTGCTCAGAATACACGTGGCGTACGTCCAAAAATGCATATTGTTTTAAATGTGTTCGCAAGAAAACCGTTTATTTCTCTTTCTCGAAAATCACAAATATATTGTTGTTTACGTATAAACGTACATTGTGTTAACTAAATTAGTGCTTCAAAAATTTTTATACATGCTCATTTTAAACCAGATAGCATAGAACAGTGTCTATGGACATACATCACTTGTGTTCTGAGTGCCTCATTTATCAACAGAAGAATATGAATTATCATCATCCCATAGTTACGAACACAACCAATAATTAGCACCGGATATTTTCGCGAAAACATTTGGCACTGACTAGTTTTAATACCTTACATGCACATCTGCCAGCTGACCATGAAGCACATCATCAGATGAGCTCTGAAACATGTTGGAGTAAAAACGTTTTTTTTTTTTTTTTGCGAAAACTTCTGGTGCGTACCAATAGTGTATTTTTCAGCCGTCCAGAGACATGCAGCAGCATTACTAGTGATATGTCGAAGGTGACTTGTACGATATTCTCTCAACTTCCTAATGGAACTTATAATGGCACTTTTGCAGCAATTCCCGGGTTTGTTTAATCATGTGGAAATTCGTCATTTTGAGAGGAATTAAAATATAAGGAGCCCATACTCAATCTACGATAAAATCTTAATTGCTCATAATTATGCTATGTTTATACAAGAGTAGTCACCAGTATACTTTGTTTTCGTTAAACAATTTAAAACGCTTTTTGTAAACAACAAAATATATAAAGGTTAAATACTTTTAGTTTATAGTTTTCAAAATAATGATAACTAAAATTTTAAAAATACTAGCGTTCTGGTTCGAAATGTTTTTTAACATCCGTAAACATCTGCACGAGAGGTTTTCATGCAGTAAATTTATTTTCCAATTAATATGTAATTGTTTTAAAAATGTTACTATTGTAGACCTCTGGATACTATTTTGTATATAATTATAGGCGTATAATGTGTCTATTTTATAAGAGTTTGTGATATCAAGCATTATTTTTTCTAAAAATTATTTTTAATTTTTACTCAACAGCAAAGCATACTACTGACTAGCGCTGTTTGAACTGACGACCACTAATAAAATATACTCTCGGCAAGTAAAAATGTATCATCAGATTATGATAAATAGTTCCCATTTTACCCTCCATTGATATTCCAGTCAATCGCTTGATATCTTACCTTTCTATTTCTCTTAAGGCGATGATCCATAATTTCTACTGCTTTCGCGGTAATTATTTTTTTCATTCCTAAAGGAAAGCAGATATCGAAAAAACGGTTGCACAGTTTTGTTGATAATTGTTTTTATTAAGTAGTATAATTTTATCTAGACAAAAAATTGTATAGATTTGGCTAATAAGTTAATTAATAAGAATTTCTTTAATTGCACAATTCGCAAAAACCATTGTGTATTTTGTTGTGAAAAAAGAAGTTAACATAGTAACGACTGTTTTTATGAAAACTGTGCAACAGTTTTTCGATATCTGCTTTTGTTTATGATTTAAAAAAATATTTATCGTAAAAGCAATAGAATTGGTGGAATGTGTCTTTAAGACACTCTCACGCAGAAAATGTCCATGTTTTTATCTTACTGAATAACCATACGAGTAACTGAAAACGTATGTTATAGAAATATTACAGTTAACGATTTCGTGTGAACATATATATATATATATATATATATATATATATATATATATACACACACACACACACACACATACTGTAACTGTCACAAAGTAGCATACCGTTACCCTCATGTGAAAACGTTGTGACTCCAAAATCTGTTATTTTACAGGAGAGGGAATTTTTCGCTGGTTACAGTCCAACAGTGGAGTTTCGTGAGCTCTAAGTTTTTATTTTACATTAAAACAAAAACATCTGGAGATACGTATGAAAAACTCTTATCTCCAAAATATTTTTTTTTACAGGAGAGGGAGTTTTTCACTGGTTACAATCCAACAATATATTTGCGAGTGTTCGGATTTTTGCTTCTAAAATTTTTAAAAACATATCTGGAGATGCATGCTTTTCGCAGTTCATAAGGAATTTTTTTCGGGGTAGAACGAAAAAAAAAAAAAAAAAAAAAAAAAAAAAAAAAGAAAAAAAAAAAAAAAAAAAAAAAAAAAAAAAAAAAAAAAAAAACGAAAATCGGAAAGAAAAAAAAAACGAAAATCGGAAGAAAAAAAAATGGAGCTACGAGATTTTCTCATTAGGGTATCGGCAGTTGTTATTAAAAGGCAAGAAATAAATCTAATGTTACCCAAAAAATGTATGGTGATGCAAAGTTACGATTAATCGGATAAGCGTTTAAATATTTTTTTCTAAAATATCTGAGGAGGAAAAAAGTAATAAAACTTAATAATTTTTAGATATATGAGCACTTAATATAATATATAATTCCAGTCTGTAGTATAACTGCACAAAAGCTGGCAGACAATAATGACGATACGCTTTGCGCCAAGTACTGAACTATCTGGTCAACTTGCCGTCAAACCGTTTTTTTTAAGTGTTTAAACTTAACAAAAAAGTTAATATTTCACTGAAGAATGTAATTTCAAAAATCTGTTTATTTTAACAAGAGAAATTCAGAAGTTTTAGAACGATATCCTACGCAAAAAAATTTTTACTTAAAGTGTTAATTACTTAGTCTGCTTAATTTTCTTTAACCGGGCATCCTCTAAAAACTATATATATAATACTATTAAATTATATATAATAATAATTATTTCTATTAATTAAGTTATTGTCTCGTCAAAAAATGTTAATTGTTTTGAACAAACTTATATGGTAATACTCAACACATTTAATTTATTTATTGATGTTTTGTTGTTTCTTGCTCGAAGAGCTTTCAACCATTAAATAAATGGTTGATCCGATCTGTGCTTTTTCTTCTTCTTTTTTGTCTCTTTATTTTTCTAAAAACTTTAGTTAATATTTATATTTTGTGAACTAGTGTTTTACTGTATTGATAACTGATTTCTTTAGGTACTCGGCCTCACGTCTTTAACTTTTTTTACCATCTCAGTCCAAACAAAAACAGATCCACTGGATCTACCCTTTAGGTTTACCTCTCTCTAGAGTGAGGTTGGTTGCTGGGGGTATGACTGGGGTATCCCCCAGTTGGTAGCACATCTTACGATTGGGAGGGGGGGGGGGACCGGAGAGTAAGGATCAACGGAAACGGGAGAGAACAATGAGCTTTGTTGTCAGAACAACCCGAATATTAAGTATGACCAGACATATTTTTTAACTTTCTTTTATACAGTGAATCATTTTGAAACAATATACAAGAACCCTACTTTCTTCAATCCAGGATTATAGATTTTCCCTTATTTGTCATGAGCAGGGTAATACAGATGACAATCCGATAATGACTGTCCTCCTCCTCCCCCCTTCCCAAAATAAATACAAAATGGATAGGACTACCAGAATTTCGCAAGAATATTTTTGATAAACCAGCATGCTTCAATGCCTAACGTGTTCGTACACAGCTTTGATACATGGTCAGTGATTAGATGTTTTTATCTCTCACACATCTTGGGCTTAAAACACGCAAATCCCATACATTTGGTGTCGCAGTAACTTTTCTGTAATTAGAAGAATCTAATGAGATTCGTATCTTCACAAACACACTGCCAATAACCACGAAAAATAGCTGCAGATGGGCACGTAAGCACTGAAACCAAGCTACTGCAAAAATTACCTTTGCTTACGAATATTTTTTCCTATACTTACCGTCATGTTGCCGACGTCTTTCATGGCCTAGTTTATACCTGATAATAGTCTCTTGTATAACACGTATGGAGCTGGCTGGAACGGTACATTCAGCTATCAGATAAATTACTATTTACTGTAGTTTATTTTAATTACATTTTGAGGGCACTGAAATGTTTTCCACGTACAAACATCAGCGTCTGTTTTTTTGACTCTACATTGTGATAATACAACTGTGGCCTCGACGGCAGGTTATATACTAAGAACATCTAAGTATTAGTCCAGACAGTAGACGGAACCAATAAGTGGAAATTGAGAGTATAAACTGCGGCTCTTACAGAGCCCTGCCATCTCCTGTAGTGAGGTTGTGCCAGGAGAAGGAAGGGGTAAGAAGATAAAGTGACCTGTTCCTAGGTGGGCGCTCTAAAGAAACTGGCGTTCTGCAGGCAAGCTTGTTAGCCGTACCGGCTAATTACGCAGCTCCATTAACCTTCTAACTCCGGAACTTCTCCGATTGCCTCCTCCAACTGCTAAGAAGCCTGCTGCTAATTAACTCCGTATACAAATGCTCTGGAAGAAGGTAACAGTATTCGTGTACACGGTCAAAAATTGTTGTCACAATAGGAGTATTTTACGATGAGTAGAAAAACTGAAAAATTACGAAAATATGTATCAACCTAGTCTTCAATAAATTGTAGCACATTTATCCTGCTGTTAAGGGATGAAGCAATTTTTGACACGTGAACAGTTATGGGACGTTCTAGCAGGGTATGTTGAAGAAAGCAACCGTGTATCAAATGAACGGTAGCCGATACTGATACAAAACCTTCAGTGTTACAGGGAACTTTGGAGCCTTGCAAACAGTCAGCTGCGAATTTCCTGTGTTTCTTACGTGAGTGAGAGGGATTTTGGTCAGCGCTTAACATCGAGGTATTTAGCGCTGGTGAGGAGTGACGTGATGTGTGCATGAAGCAGCGCCGGAATGAAGGGGCGGGGAAAACGGGAGATCACCGAGAAAACCCCCTGACCAACGACATCGTTCGGCACAGTTCCCACGTGCGAAAATCCGGGAACCGACCCCGCCGGGAATCGAACCCGTATCCCTTTAATGGGAGGCGAACAGTCTGACCACTCGGCTACCTCGGCCCCGGGTTTCAAACGGTTGTGTGAAATTCTTTACACTACAGGAAACAATATAATAAATAATTACAGTTCTTGGAAAAATACAGACTCACAGGCCAGTGTACACAAGTGGCTTATTGGCTGGTTGTAGACACAATGGTGCACTATGGTTGGGCATACAATGTTTTGCTGGTCAGTTTTTATCTAAAGTCATTCAGGCCGTGTCAGTTAAGTGGCGAGCCAACTTTGAAAGAACTCTTACCTGCTGATGTTAAAATTTCGTATTGTTGCAAGAAGAAATTGCAAATTTTCCACCGTTCTATAATTTTTTATTTTTTTATTTCGGAAGTGTTCAATTTGGTGTACATTTTAATCTGATACACTGTGTTGCAGTGATATACATAACTTATCATAATTAACAATCACACACGATTACATATTGCAGAAGAGACTATAATTAAGTTTTGATTAGAAATCCCAGTCCGGAACTGTTCCACAATGATGTTATATGAATATGGTCGAATTTAGTACTATCACTTGACCTGTATGCTCTACAAGACCTGCACAAAGTGTTCTTTCCACAACGTACGCCCTACGACATATGTGTTCAGACCTACTCTCAAAAATATCCTTGTGTGTGATGAATAATTTCTTCTATAGCCAGAACTCTTGCAAGGGGATCTTTATTTAACTACACAGGTGTCCTACAAACAAGGCTCTTCATGTGTCCCTACTCAACAAAGATGAGGGATGTTAAAAATGGTGATGCGGATAACGCTCCTGATGAATGCGTTGTCCAAATACAGTATACACTTACATCAATCTTCGTCGTAAAATACCAACATATCGTAATAGAGACCTGCAGATTTCGCGTTGTTTTTTGACTGCAGACTAGACTGTAGGAATTTGTTCGCTTGATCACAGAATATTTAGGAATACAGAAGTGAAACTCAGTCACACACACCTGCAAAATGGCTTCCCTGGCCAGCAACAGGGCGTAAACGCCTGCCGCCAATCAGCATAAGGAGGCAACCTTGCTAGTCGACAGACAGGCCAATAGGAAACCTGCCGTAACATACAGAAGCCAAACACACACGTGGCTGGTATCAACAGCCTCGGGCAGCTAATAAGCGGCTAAGTTCGCCCGTTACAAATGAGCTGCCACGTCATTCCGCGCCTGTATACAATTTAGTCTGTGGCTTTTTCGACGTCTTCAGTTAACACACAACGTCGTGGCTTGCAGCGAAGAACTCTTTCGACCAACAATTGAAATGTCCACGGTAAAGTGACCAATTACATGTAAATAAGCCAAATGCGTAAATGACATCGCATAATGACCGGTAGCACATGACGTCACAGATTGTATTCAAGGCTGCACAGGTCAGTGAATTATAGTCCGGTTCCAAATAATTACTGGAATTTTGCATGTATCTACAAACCGTCATACTTTGCAAACATGTATCCAGCCATGCTGCACTACAGTATAAAGCAATGATTGAATAAGGCCGCTGTCTACCTTCGAAACCTGGTGATAAGGATAGGAAATAACATGTTAAATTATGTTCCTTGAGACTGAGTCACTTATGCTATCCCTATGGCTTTCCGACGTAAACCATTTTTTCCCCGTTGAGATGAGCTGCATATTTCCACAGGACCTGAAATAGCGTGTGTGTTTGGGAATTAAAATACTAATTTTCTTACTTTTCAGAGTACGGAAAAAAACACCTTAGGAAATCCTACGGCAATGTGGGGATCGCACAGAGATAAGCAAAAATATCAGTTGTGAGATATGTGTAGGAACGACACACTGTAAAAAAAAGTTGATATTTTACTCATCAAGTGCATGGGAATTTTCTCGAACCTTGTGCGAGAAACATGGTTTCAGAACATGTGTAGATATTTCTACACGGTAGAATGTTCTTCACACAGAGGACTCGGAAATTTCGCTCGCGCGTTATGTAAAATTGCCGTAGAGGGCCTGCGCCCATGTAAGAGGTAATTAGCTTCCTTTACATGTAAATTAAACTTACCTCAATTTTTATAGTGCGTGTATTGAGCAACATCAAATAAACTTAGCATGTAATTCTTTAAATTTGCTACCTTTATAATTCTAGAGTGGGTAGCAACAACAGACGTGTTATTCAAAGCAGTATCTCAGAAATACAGCAGAAAACCCGTGTCTTCGGGGGATTCAGTAAATGTGATCTGTTATTCGGAGCAGATTGTCATTGTGGGTTACGTACCTATGACCGGGAGAGTTTAAATATTTTAGCATGACATCCAACAGTTCCTTACATGGGTTGCTTATCAAAACTCCTCTATATAACACCTTATTGTTAAAGACCTGCAAATATCGCGTTATTGTCTGAAAACGGACTGTATTTCTCAAGTTTCTGAGTGCTCATCTGACGTCTGCTGTTGGCCAACAGTATGTGTGGCTTAATGAAATGAAACAAGGTCAAGTGTATAACATCCATTTTCCTGTAATGCGGACACACAAAGATACGAAGGCGCGGAGCCTATAACGTCACGGAGTGTGCTCGGGTGAGCATATGTTAGTGGATTCTACATTGTCGCTAAATAATAGCACGAAATTCGGAAGCCTCTACCTGTTCAATAGTATTGCTAGAGGTATGCATGATTTGCGTTATTATTATTATTTGTGGTAAGCTATACTTAAATGCTCTTTATAGATTATACCTATAGACCGGAAAAATTCGCGGGTTCACTGACACGTGGGCTTGCCTGCCAGAATACTTGTGAACTGAAGCAGACAGCAGATGCTCATTAGCTTCTTGTTGTTAAAGTGATACAGGTCCGTAGTTACATTTATATTATTGGCTCAGATACTTCCTGGAGGTGCGGGATAAGTCAAAGGCCAATTGCGAAAACGACACAAACTTACAGTTCTTGGAATTCTAACTTTTGCCCAAATTAAATCGCAAATTTTTCAGGTCTCTAATTATACCCGAGTAAAATCTGTGAGTTTAGTGGCCACGAGCCTTTATGTGATTGCAGTATACTGGTCCAATTACCGTTGGGCATTTATCTTTTGGCTAGAAGCAATCTCTGTGGCTGGCCATGACATTGTCGGCCAATGATAGATGTCGAACGAACATGTGACAGCCAGAAGTATAGTCTGTTCCAAGAAAATAACGCAAAATTTGCACATCCCTAAATGTGGTATGTTTGACCTTATCTGGTCCTCGTAATGACTTATGCTGTAGACAGTAAATTGTGCCGTCATCCGAAGATTTTGACAATGCTGACAGTAATCGCCGTAGCTGCCAATTTCTAAGCGATAGTTCGCATCTGCCTATGTTACCAAACAAAGCGAAAAACAGTTACCGCTATAGGTATAATGGCTTGATGATGCGTGTTTTCCATCAACTCAACAGCCAAGAGGCAATGCGGGAAATTGGTTCTTTTTCTGAAATTGTAAAACAACCTAATCCTAATGTTCTCCCATAGGATGCGAATTCACTCTTGAACCATAACACAATGAATGGTTATACAGACGCTCCTTATTATATTACTCGCTGAAGATATCCTGATATGTGACAATAATGCAAACACGTAATGGTGTATCCACCTGCAAGATATCTAAAACGAAATTTCGGGTATAATGATATTATGTGTATACAACTATAATCAAAGCTAACTAAATATATTAATACATGTATTGAACATAAAATGCCTTTTTATTGTTACATGACATAATATACCCAACTTACCACATGAGAAGTATAAAGTATTCTTTTTTATGCGTATTTATATCTTAGACATACGGTATAATAAGTACGCTGAACTATATTAAGAATGTTTCCTTATATTTACATCTAAAGAAATGGCGTTAGTAAGACATCTCGATGGCTCTAAACAGTTGAGGCCTTAGTGCCGATAAAAATGGAGAAGAGTGAAAATTTGAATAGCAACGAAACGCAAACATTGGAGGAACGGAAGTTTTCCGAGAAATAAAAACATCTACCACAAGAAACGACCGCTACGAATACCACAAACGTTTATCTCCGCTAAAGACTATATGCTAAACATAACACTGTACTTGAAATATATTAATCGGGGGTACGGGAAACTCAGAAACGTGCACTGAACTTTGCTATAAAATTATATGGTCACCGCTTGAACTCCCATAGTTAATATGGATCAGCGGGAGTCCTTCACGCCAATCCTGTGATTCTCTCGTTGTGGCTATACGTAATTTGATGCGCTCTTCAAGGTCGCCCTTACAGCTCCGTCGATTTGGAGCTTCTAACGCGCTAAAGCTCTCAGGTAGGCAACGCCCTTACAATATATAACTGTATCTTTCTGCAATAGATTAAAAAATAAATAACACCTGACAAATATTATTAAGTCAATTATTTTTAAAATAAAAATGTTTAAACTTGTAACAAATGCTCGATGTTTCAGAGTCATCAGGTTGCGTATAAAATTTATCAATAAACTCATATGTCAAAGCCATATTAAAATGAATGTTTAGAAATTTCAATGAAAATAATTATACGATTTGAAACGCTCTCTGCCAAAGGGACCTAAACGCCCAATTTTATTATTTCGTTCTTTTGCAGTTAACCAATTTTGTGGTTTGTACTCTGTGATCACAGAAAATCTCAACAAAAAACAACAAACAGAATCATGACACTCTTTGTGAGGAGTGTTGTTATGTTACTCAGTCCTGAGTTTTTTTTTAAGTTATTTGGGATGTCACTAAGTTTATTTGGCATTGAGGGCCTCTTTTTAATATGGTAAATTCAGCCGAGCCTGAATACGTGAAATCTTGTTACTCACGTTTATAGTAAAATGAGAGAAAATATCGAAGTTGAAAACAACCACTTACAACGCGGGTCACTGCCACCGCTGTGCGTGCGTGAATTTCAAGGAGAACGCCGTTCACAAAAATCTCACGTAAATGTTACTTTTACAAAAAAAAGTACGTAAATCAACGACACGCAATCCTTTTGGGTAGAGTCTAACGTGCTTGAGAGGTTTTTTTTTATGCGCACCAAATTTAAACGTGAAAATAAAGTTGACAGGCTACACTAAAAATTAAAGGACATGAGGTACGTTAACAAGGATCACTCACACTAAAGCATGTTTGTGAGAGTAGTTCGTGCTGTGCAATTTTAAACAATGACAGCATGTCTTGGAGTTTATGTATCTGGATGTAATATAATATTTTGTATTCAAAGATCGTGTTAAACTGTAAACATATAGCTTGATTAAGTGTTTTGTCCCAATAAAATTATATTTAAATTGGCCTTATTCACATTAAGACTGTTGTGTTAGGTACAATGAATTTAGGTTAATTAGCTTTATCATTCAATAGATTTACTGTAATTTACTTCTTCAGATATTTGTTTGTGTTTATTTTCTCACTGCGTACTAAATTATTTGGTTGTTTTATATATCGATTACATAGATCTAATTCATCATGTGTCAAATTCCACTTTTCCGTAGGTCTAAAAAGTTACTTCATAAATAGAATTGGCAGTGTTTTAACAATGTGTGTATAGTCAGCGCAACAAAACCTGCACACCTATATTAAAACTCACTTGTGTGAAATCACAATAGATATTTTGCTGAACGTTTTGGTTATATTTAATTTCAAGTAAGAAATGTTGCATGTCCCAATACAATTCACAATCTACTTATTCAAAATATTCGCACAATAAAAGTGACAAATATTTCAAGGAACCAAAATTCAATCAAAATATTCCAAATTCGAAGAAGTGTAGCATTTCAATCAATATCCTCGTTAAACGCGTTTAACCCTCCAAATAAATATCGTCACGGAGGACGACTTAAAACTCTAAGCCAACTCAGGTGGCAGCACTGCATCGCCGCAGTGATCATGAATCCGTGTAACGCTTAGGACGTTACAGATCAATATTTAGACAAATTGGACTCATAAAAATTGTCTACCTAGTCGCGACTTCTGCCAAAATCGATAGAAATAGTATAGATCAGGTCCGCGTTCTCCAATACTAGAAAACATTTTAAAAAATTCCAACTAATTTCATTGAACAAGATATTGAGTCCAAAAACGGTTACCAGAAAATCTAGCACAACCGTAAACGTGGTGAGACCAACACCCATCTGACGCGTCCAAATCAAGAAAAAGTCAAATCAACCCAGACAAAGCGCAAGAAAAAACTATTCTAAATATTCCAAAACAATCCTAAACATTAAACGCCGAACCAAATTTTCACAAGACAGCATCCGAAACTGAATTTTGAGCAAAGAGGTGAATACAACGGACGAAACATGAAGCCAGCCGCCTTGCACGCCATGGGGGAACAGATTCCCCAGCTAACAACTGAAATACTGGAGCACGCAAAACTTAAATGTCAATGCAGAGTGACGTCGGAGACAAAAGTGAGCAACGACCCAACACGAGCACACGAGCCAAGCCTGGCCAGGACCTACCACGTTTATTGAAGAGAGGAGGGGGGGGGGGAACCAAGCGAACAGAATTAAGGCAGTAGGAAACATAGAGGTCGCGAACCGAGTCAACGAAGACCAGAATCGATGTAGACACAAAAAAGTCCCGCCGCGCGCCACCGTCGCCGACGCTTTATGGCACCAAACAGTAATCAAGACATTAGAATATGTCAACGATTAATTTTATACCATGAATGCCAGCAAGAACCAGAGGAAACATTTTTATTGATCGGGCACAATAAGAGTTGGATGTTGGGTACAAGAAATATCGGAGAACGTGATTGGCGCATTCGTCCAGAATATAGCATTTCAGATGTGTGAATATTTTGGTGAAAATTCTCTAAATTTAAAAGTGAGTTTATTTAAAACAGCATGGAATGATATCGGATTGTATAGGTAATAGGAAATAATATACATATTATATTAATGTATCATACCATACTTAATGTGATATTAAATAATAGCATCATAATGAAACAGTTTTATGTACAATATATTTTCATAACGTCCGGTACTTGTGTTTCACAATATTGTAAGTTTCGTACCCGTCAGCGTGTCTCAAAAAATGAATTTAAATCTGCAATATGCACTCTACACTGTTTAAATTAATTTTGGGCGAAATCAAACTAAATTAATTTTTGTTTAAGGCCACACACGTTGAGATCACTTTGAAATATATCCATCCTGAACTACATACTGTTTCATGATTTATGTGCGTAATGTTCTAAATGTTTGTTTTACGAAAACTTACAACTTAATGTTTTCTCTATTTTGCTTTGCGCAGCAGACGGAACCGGAACTGTAATGAGAAATGTTTCCACTTCAAACATGTAGTATACATAATAAAACCAGCAGTATTTTCTACCGATTTCCAATATTTTCATTCATTTGTCTTCTGATTACCTATGTACACATGTACACTCGCTCTCACACGCACAATTTCTTATTAATTTAAATACTCATTTCATATTAATGCCGACTCACTATATTTATCATAAGTACCTACGAATATATTTAATTATTCTACTTGTATTTGTTGTTTTATTGTTTTATTTTGCTATCTTCAGCTATGAAAATGTATTCAATGGAGATAAATTATTTAATGACGTATATCCACAATATTTCACAACGTCACCTATGTTAACAGACTTTCCTTATGTGTGAAGTTGGTTGTTTTTAATTAAGCTACAATAATTCTGTACGAATGCAAAATAACTGTTTGTCCTCCACAATAGTCGTTCTATGTGTTGAAAATAAAAATTACGCATGCAAACGTCTTCCTTAGATACTGGCTAGTCCAATGGAAAAGAAGCAAAGTTTCACAACCTGTACTTCGCTTACAACCACTTGTAAATAATTACATTTAAATTGTATGTCCGTAGCGGTAGGATAGCCACTGTAACTTTGAATTATATATTTAAATTTTCTACGCCAGTTGTAATTTATGGAGAACTTCCAGGCCTGTTTTCCGTAACTTATTGAAACGTAGTTATTTATATACTTCTGTGTATCGATTCATTAACTATACCTTCCAAGAATTAACAGGAATTTCAGAAAACAATTAGTAACAAATAATTCCATAACCACATTACAAAGTGAAAAACAAGTTTATTGTATTTAATTTTTACTAAATGGTATTCAACTTTTTGACATAACTCCTGAAGACATTTTTATCAGCAGAATAATTTTTTTGTCCTACGGATTTCACACAAAGACCGCCAAATCTACATTTCTGCTGCTGTGAAGATGTATCCGCATTAAATCAAACATACTTTCAGCAACATGATTATTCCCTAGGAACAAAAATGACGTATGCTATTTAGTGAAATTTCTAATATCACTTTTGGTAAAATTTTTATATTTTCAAGAAATCTGTGTAATATAAGAAACGTATTTTATATTTTACAAATTTATTTAAGTGTATTAACATGTTCCAAAAGTTTGGTTAGAGTTTTTGATAAGTACGTCGTGCCATATTTTTCGGTGTGAATTATTTTTTCGTGTCATTCTAACTGTTACTACAGGTTTTTCAATAACCAACATTGCAGCAGGAATTCATCGTAATAAGTAGTATTGTGTTCGGTTATTGTGGATATAGAAGTTTCGTAATGTTCAGTTTCGCTTTATTGCTTTCTATGTAGTCACGCTGCTTTTCAATCATGTTACAATCTATAGTTTTTCACTTATTCCCAATGGAGCACCTTCAACAATTTAAATCTGTGTAAAATCACTAGTTAACTGCGAATATTCAGCCTACTATGAATCTTTGTGCGCCTGCAGTACAAGGTAGGAGGCATCTTTCAGTAAAGTTGAAAACGTCGTTCAAGCGCGCCGCAAAAACAACCGGCCTACAGTAGAAGTCTGAAGTACTGTACGCTCCAGTCTTCTGTCAGATAGTAACGCCAAAGTAGCGTGTCTCCGCCTGTTGGTCGTCGTGCCTCATCCTGACGAGGTCGTCAGCATCTGCTGACTAGTGACTGACAGCCTGACACACTGCTGGCCACGTTTTTATGTTCCGAAGCCTATAGCCTTTCCTACATCCGTCCACACTGCACCCTTACTTGCCGAAAATAACGAGAGCGCGTAGTACTCTCGCCGTTGCTGTGTTACTAGGTTCTCTGCATTGTCCTTTATAAAATAATAATATAATAATAAGTTCATCGTCATAATTAGGCTATCGCCCGGTGGCGAGTGGACTCTTCCCCATCCTTACAGTACTAACCTTCCAGTCCCCTCCTAAACCTTCCAGCCCCTTTCACCGTCATCAGTTCATCCTGCAGAACATTCCACTCTCTTACCGGCCTAACAAGCATAGACTGCCTCCTCCACACTCTCTGAATCTTTTCACTGTTGGTTCCTCTCACCTTGAATGATACCATAGTTAGCACGAAGAGCAACCTTCCCAATCCACCCTCACCATTCATCATTTTGTACTACATCCTGACCATTCTTTCTATTCTCCTTCTGTCCTTCAGTGGTTTCCATCCCATTTCCTTCATAATCACTGTAGATCTAAAATTCCTCTCTTCCTTACCACTGTATTCCTGCCTTTTCCATTTATTCATTATTAGAGCCCACGTTTTTTTTATTAAGAATTCTGCAACAGTTTGTTTCAACACCCTTATGTGTACTATAGCAGCTCTGCTTCGTGATCAGTGATTGGCTGTTTTTAACTCTCAGCGGGTCTACCCGCAAATCACATACGTGTGGTGTCGCAGTAACCTTGTTCCTGTTGGCACAGTCAAATGAGCCATGTCTGAGCAATAATACTTTCTGCCAATAACCGTTAAGCAGAGGTGGACGTAAGGCATTGAAACAAACTATTGCAGAATTCTTTTCACCAAAAATCGTGGGCACTATTCATTATCCATCTCTCTGCCCTTCTCTGCACCTTTTCTAAATCTTGTACCTCTTGCGCCTTTACAAGAAACGTTCCTGGTGTGTCATCGGAACCATCGTGCAGGACTCACATTCATTGGACAGTAACATGGCACCTCTCTGTATTCCAGCTGTGGGAGAAGATATTAACTTACAATTATTCACTTCTTACATACATAGGTTCAAGACAACAGTATTCTCTGACTTGTACTTTCACATAAAAAAAATCAACTACGTGTTCTTGCCTTCTGACAGGGTCACATCGTGAAAGGCCGGGGTGAAGGCTGGGTCGGCTGCTCGACTATCGAGACATGTCTGTCGCCCGTCCGGCCCGAAGAATCAATGAAGTGAGATGGGCGTGGAGCAGCGACGAAATAACAGAGGCGAGGGAAACAGGAGTTTCCGGTGAAAACCCGCCGGCAAACGGCAACGTCCGACACGTTTCCCAACATGCAAAAAAATCCGGGAAAAAGCCCGGCGTGTATCAAACCCGGATCGCTTATGTATGAGGCGAGAGATATGACCCTTCTACGTTCTACCATAATGGCCTCCTTGTTTTTTCATCTAAAGTGCGTTATATTATTTTTAACTGAAACCATTAAAAATGTCTATTACTTTTCATACCTTCCTTATGACTTAGTGTTACACACTGGGTCTTATATGTTTTCCTACCTCAACTTGCATTTTGAATCTCCTCACTATGTTTGACCCTGTACGATATCATCTAGTATACGAGTTTCATACAAATGTTTATGGCGACGACTTGTTACGTACATCGTGTGTTGACTCGTTGTTCATCCCGTTTCAGAATTCTTGTGTTCCTGTTGAAGCTGGTCAGTCACAAATATTTCCGACTCGCGTGGTATGAAATCGTCACCACATGTGGAGTTTCTCAGATTGTTCGCGTGTCTGAAGACGGGAACAGATATCAGATTCCGAAACGTCGTTTCTGTTGTCGTTGAAGAGAGCCTACTATTATCGTCTTCGTTATATATATACTGTGCAGTCTTGTCTACGACCATTTCTGTCGCCGTGTTCGTTTCTGTTGTCCTAGTTTTCTTAGTCCATCATTGTCACCATTTTCATGCATCTTGTTTAATTCTTATCGGTTCTGATCTTTTTTTTATCTTTCCATTATATGCCGACTGTATTCCCATTTCAGAATTATTTGTATGTGTGTTGGCTACACCCATTTTTTGCTTCCTTGGTTTGTTATTTCGTTTTTACTTTTTGTTATTTTATTTAATTGTAAGTGTTTTATTTTACCCAGCAACATTTTCTAACAGTGGCATATATCCCACAGAACACTTCAGTTCGTCACGCACACATCCCATAGCAAAAATTACTCGAATATCACATGTGGAAGTTACGCTTCTGAATTGTTAGTTATTCCGTGGGGCCAGGAATAGAAACATACGCGGGGGTTCGGGGATCAGTTTATCAAAAGAAGGTAGCGGCTTGCTTGCTCGTCATCGGCGTAGAAGATGGAAGGGAAGGTGCGGGGAAGGAGGCAAAGCTTCTCTTCCTGTGATCCAGTTAACTCTGCGAGGCGTGCACAGCTTATGTCGTCGAGCCTGCCTGTCACTTCTGCTTCACCGACCTCTTGACTGGCCCCAGCTACATACAGGTCACCACAACCACAGAGTCCCAGGGCCAGATTTATCGTCGCTTTTTAGAAATGTGACGCAAAATTTTAACCTGCGTATCGTCTGGTTGCACTTTAGTCGGATTAAATACGCACAAACAAAAGTATATGAGGTCACGTGATAGGAAAGCGCGCTTTATTAAGGGTGTTCATGTGGGCGAAAATCTAATTATCATGTATGTGTATGAAATAATATTACTTTCCTAAACATTACTCGAAGTATATTTTCGTCCTACGGAAAAAGTTAGCTCAGCCAGTTTTTCAATTTACATAATGTCATTTCAAAGTAGAAATTTGCATATTTTTACTATATAACCCCCCCCCCCCAACCTTAAAACCAAAAATCATTGTAAAACTAAATAATTTACAGTGGAACTACATGCCACGGGCTACAACTTGATGTATACAAATAAACATTATAAACATTTTTTGTTAAAAAAAAATACTTAAAATTTGGAATTTTTTGTAACATTTAGCAATTTTTTTTATTGCAAAACCATTTTCTATTTGGATTTTATATGCCGCAATCTGTACCGCGTGACATGTAGTTGCACTGTGAATTATTTTAGTTTCATTATGTTCATTGTTGGATTTATATGACATAAAAACAAGTACATTTTGACTATGAAATGTCACTATATGAAAACTGACTGAGGTATTTTTTTTTTCATAAGGGGAAAATGTTCTCTCAAGTAACGTTAATCATGATTTATCTGTTCCTTAGGGACACGGGCCCCGAGTTTCTCGGCTTTCGACAGAATTTTGTTTTCTAATCAAATAGAGAGTTGATAATGTAAACGTGCTGTGCAACGTTGTTGCATTATTTTGAATTAAAATATTTTGACTGTATATTTATATTATTCCAGTCACTGATCGAATATAGAGCGCTATGTTGTTATCAATCCAATGTGAGTAATCCTTTGTGTTAATCACTTTCAATGAAGTCATACTTATGGTGTTTATTAATGTAAAGTTAACACTGTGTAACTCTCTCAGGCTAAGGTTGGTTTTACTACAGGTCAGGAAGATCATTGTAATTAGTTTGGCTAAAAAAATTCGTGTGCAAAACCGAACCTTGCAGGTCAAATTTCTCTCGATAAGTGCTAGCATGAAATAGGTAGCCACCTTACCTATACCAGCGCTACTATTGGCGAAAATTGTACTTTGCCAACTCTTCAGTAAGATATTATAGTATCTCTCACTAACCTTATCTTACATAAGAGAATAGTTTTGGAGTGAGTGAGAGATTTTGGTCAGCGCTTAACATCGAGGTCTTCAGCACTGATGAGGAGTGACATGAGGTGAGTATGGACCGGCGCCGGAATGAAAAGGCGGGGGAAACGGGAAATTCCCGAGAAAACCCGATGACCAACGGTATCGTCCGGCACGATTCCCACATGCGAAAATCCCCGCCAGGAATCGAACCCGGATCGCCTTGGTGGGAGACGAGGAGTCTGACCCCTCGACCGAATAGTTGTGGAGAAAACAAAGTGTGCAAGCGTACATTTTGTTGCATGTCAGGCACACTACCTGGGGGCTGATTAAATATCGCTTTTTATGGATGCAACGGAAAATTTGTACCTGTGTTGCGTCTGGTTGCGCTCGGACCAAGATCACAGAAAATTTTTCGTCGTCTGATTCGTCGTGTGGTCGTAGGGCCAGATTATTAAGCATTATTTAAAGCCCTGTGCACTTCGTTCATAATTCAGTACAGAATTCCATTCCTAATTCAATACAAGTAGCAATGAAACAGTGTGTACCGCAAATAAGCTTGTTCCAGACAGAATTCCGAACATAATTTCACTGAGAACCCGTCCTATTTTAAATCGAAGTGTATGTTCTCGCGCATGCGCAATGCACGGTTTCAGCCATCGTGTAGCCTATGTGAAGTATACAAGTAGGGTTGCCAATATACTTTGAACAGAAATAAAATTCTTGTTTCCTACTGAACACATGTCTATCGAATTTTTTAAAACCTAAATCTTGCAAAATAACTTCACTTATTTTGGCAATTAAATAAGTGTCTCGTATGTGAAACAATTTTCGGGAAATTTACAATTATGATTTGTGGAATATAACAACCAACACGACAAATATATTTTTCTCTTTCATGTACCGAAACGTATTATTATACAATAATAATTTGTACACAACATAGAGTCTTTGCTACAGAATAATGTTACTAAATCTCAATCGACGCTTATGAATACGAATAAGTAAGGAATTGCGCAGAGAATTAAGAATAGGCTAGTGTGAGCCGGGCTAAGATGCCCGGCTGTCCTGTTTACAAAACAGTGTACAAAATGCTCAACTATTGTTAAGTGATGTCTTCCTAAGGGTGAAGAAACGTTAAGGGGGCGTTCATCTCAGTTTTCAACATCTATTTTATTTTTATATTTTTACCGGATATTTTATTCTTATTTTAGTCATAAATTGTGACTAAGTCTTCCTCTTAGGAAATTTTTGTATCTCTTATAGTTTTTGCGTAATGAGTCGTGAACGTCAAAACTTGCACTTTACGGTTTTATGCACGCCACTAAAACTAACTGACAAATCAAACCGAAAAAATTCACAGTGTATAACAATGTCGTCGGCTGTGATTTGACACATATATAAAAAAATGTAGTTTTGTATTTCTAAAAAATAGTTGAAATTTTCATTTAAAGTTCAGCATTATTTATTACATACAAGAATGTTTTATATTTTGTTTAATTTATGGCAAATCATAGCCTACAACATTGTTATACGTTGTGAATTTTTTTGGTTTAGTATGTCAGTTGGTTTTAGTGGCGTGCATAAAACCGTAAAGTGCAAATTTTGACGTTCACGACTCATTACGCAGAAACTATAAGAGATACAAAAATTCCTGAGAGGAAGATTTAGTCACAATTTATTTCTAAAATAAGAATAAAATATCCGGTAAAAATATAAAAATAAAATAGACGTTGAAAACTGAGGTGAATCGCGCCCTTAAGGGCGTTCAAGTGGGGAAAAATTCATAATTTTATATTTGTATAAAATAGTGTTAGTTTTGTAGACATTACTTAAGAGTACATTAACATCAAACGAAAAAAAAATAGCTCATCTAGTTTTCCCGTAATGTCACTTCAAAGTCAAAATTTGCATATTTTTACTTCATACAAAACTTGAAAACCAGTAAATATAATGAAATGGAAAAAATCTCATCAAAACTACACGTCACCGTCTACGGCTTGAAGCATATACAAACACATTATAAAATATTTCTGTATTTAAAATAAATTTCTAAAAGTACCA
>PNEQ01009592.1:0-43698 GCA_003012365.1 Medauroidea extradentata
CACAGGAGTAATTGTGTGCATAACTAATTGTGTTGTGAGAGTTCTAGTTGATTACTGTTTTGTGTATTTCGTAGCTTTGTGAGCTATTAAATCCAGTACTTAATTTAACTCTTTTATTTGTAATTATAGACCTCTATCCCAAAGAACTCATGGGAATTGCCCACATATAAAGTTTGTGCTTCTCAAACTTGTAACAATATTTAGGCTTATGAAGTCAAGTAAACAAAGCATCATACCAGACACGGATCTAGCAATGAGTTTTATGAACGGCGAAATACTATGTAAAGAAAAACTTTTAACACGTCGAGAGCCGCGACGGGCCAACACGTAGGCGAGATGGTCTACATTTTTCCAATAAACAAACCAATGCCAGTCAGAAATGGTCCATTACCAAGTTCACCTTTAAGATCTTTACATTGACCATTTTTTTTTAGTAAGGAAGGGGTGGGGGGTTAGGGGGAGCGATCGCCCCTGCCCTCTCTCCATGTAACCAGGGACAGGATCTAGGCTTTCCTTCGCCCGGGGCAAGAATTGTGATACCGTAAAACGGGGTGAGATTATGCCACGTTGGGGTGAGATTGTGCCAATATAATTCTGCATAAAATAATAGCATATAATTTGTTTATTCTTGTGTTCCTTTTTCAAACTTGATTTATTCTTCAGAACTAAGCCTATGTACTTACTTTTTTTTACTATATGTAAACAAACATATATAATAAGGTTGTCACAATCTCACCCCACTTGGCACAATCTCACCCCGTTTTACGGTAGTGATTTGCCCCCCCTCCTTCCCCCCCTTTCTCCATCAGTCCAATCAACCCAACAGTAATAAACGTGTCTTACATACGTTGCTTTGCACTCGCGTAAATAACAGTATACAATTTTAGTAGAAATACATAAAACCTGTACTTACTAACTACCATCAGCAGTGTTTTAAGTGTGTATTCTAATTATAAATACTGTATTTATAACATTATATGGTGTTCAAGGTTAGCATAAATATAAAAATTCAAAAGTAGGTGTAAACATTGGTAGATATTGTATTTTTTTTTCACTCATGTACGTTTCGTTCCCAAGTAAAAATTTTCGGCACCAACAACGCCCTTCTAGCCCGGCGCCCGGGGCAATCTGCCCCCCCCCCCCCTCCTTCCTGCCACACATCCCTAGATACGTCTTTACTTGCAACCGTCGCAGATATCCCGGTTGTTTCTGTTCGCGTCCTACCAGTGGTCAAGCTGCAATATCCGGGCCGGATAGGTCGAGGTTAAAGGTCATGATTCAGTGCTGGTTGCAAGGATGTCCAACTTTATTGACCTTGAAAACCAAGACTGCCAATTTTAAATAACAAAAAGAAAAATTGTAAACGTTTCGTTGATTTTATACAATAATTATCATGCCTTTATGAATTAATATTGCTTTATTTACTATTACTGTATTATGTTTTTATCTTTCGCTGCGAAAGTAACAGCACACCCCACTTAAGATGAGCATGTTTACTAATGAAGACTCGTGTTGTGGAGAGTGTGACGTCAGTTTAACTGCTCGTTGGTTGGTTCATTCAGGAGGTTTTCCGAGTCCCATTACAGCAAAGTGACGAGGCAGTTTCTTAATGTTTTCTCCCTCCCCCCCCCTTTACCATCCCACCTTGTCGGCAACTTCTATCACAATTAGGACCTCGGTTAACCGACGCTGATGTAGAGTGTGTGTGCTTGAAAAAGTCCGCTTGTGCAAGTTTTATTTTTCTTCTTCTCTATTTCTTTATTTCTCTGTCACGCTGTACCTCAACTGTCAGCTACAAAATTATCATTTTTTAAAATTTGTTCGAAAAAAAAAGTTTAACATATACACATTATTTATGCTGACAAAGTCATCCAGAAAAATTTTTTTGTATCAATACGCAGCGAAACACATGAATCAAAATTTTACTATTCCTTGAGCTTCCACATAGTAAGAACTAACTTACCTACAAAAAATAAGCTAATTAACAGCAATATAAAATGCGTTTGGATGCTTAGAGAAAACTAAAATTCGTGTTTTAAATGACGAGTTAACTTACAATTTCGTAAGTCAGAGGGGATTCAAGTGCATGGTCCCGAATTTCTAGGCTTTCGAGATAATTATTTTTCTAAGCCCATACGAGAGCCGATAACATTAAATTGCTTCGTAACTTTGTTGCAAATTTGTATTACTTCATAATGTAATTTTTCGAGACAAACGATACCCATATATTAGATAATTTATCAATTAAATTGAAATCTCGATAATGAACTAATTGGCCACCTTCATGCTGTATTAAGTCTAGAATAATATCATAGCATGTAGTTAAAACCAGTCATAACAAAGTTACAATGCGATTTTACGATATCGACTCCCGTTTAGGTTAAAAAAAAAATATATATATTGTTAAACACATAGAAACTCTGACCCAAGCCATTAATTAAGTTACATTAATAGTATCTTTTTACTGTGAATTATATTATTTATGTCGGTATCTTTACTCTTACCATGAATAGAGATGTCAAATTGGGCAACAGCTACACGTAAAAGCGAGGGCCAGTAATCTTTACATAAGCAAACGTATGTTGAAAAAATAAGTTTTTCCACGATAAACCGTTATGTCTAACTATGGGTAAGTTACAGCAGTATATACCAGCTCACTCCTACTTTTCAAGAAACAATATAGTAGGTTCCACACGTACGTACCTTTAATAGAACCATACTTACTAGGATATCCAGGTATTTTCACCCCTGCAAATACTTTAGTTATCGCAACACGTATTCAATCTGAATAGCATTTCTTATTTGTGTGCGTAATTTTACGATAAATTTGTAATAATCTTGGAGGAGTAATTGTACTAATGTTATCAATAGAGATTATTATTTATCGCGGGAAACTTTACTGTTTGCTGGGTTCCGATGCACCTTTAGCTTGTACGTGGAGATGTTACCCTATTTGACTGAGCCAATAAGAATCCCGCTATTGTGATATTTGAAGCCTGTTGTTGGTCTGCTCACAGATACGCTGTGTCAGACGCATAATCACCCAATTAGGCCCTATACATGTTGCAAGAAACTGCAGCGTTTTCAAGGGCATGTTGGAACAAACATTTTTCGCGATATACCATCATATGTAATTATCAATCGTAATGTTTCATAAATAAATCTTTATTTAAAAGATACTTTAAGAGTTACACAATTTGTCTTATTAATAACAGAACCTCTGAATAATTGGTGCGACAACAGCAACACTACTAAACATTTTAGGTGCTGAACCAATGATAGGTTGTCATGTAAAACAACTTCGAGGTAAAAAATAATTGAAGGAAATAAAATAAGTACGGTAGTTACTAAATGCTGAACAGTATTCCATACTAGCGAGTCATTTGTTGCCGTGTATTCCAGAGTACTGTCTACCAACCTTGCGACCAAGGACTTTAAATGGGGAATCAGTGATATAATAAAAAAAAACTAATATATTTTGAATCTGGTACATTTCGAACATACAATATTCTACGTATATTTCTTCAGAAATATTGCAGAAAAATTATTATTTTTTAATTATTTGCTACTCTTTTTAATCTGAAATTTTGAAACTATTAAAACACAAAAAATAGTAGTATCCCAAACTGCTTTGTGTCTAATACTAATTTCTTTGTAACAGTTATCTTAAAATAGACCAACTGTTATTACTCTTAACACTGATTTTTCATGAAAGCTTCGTGGACGCAAACTTTTAAAAATTATGTTAATTGAAATATGTAAAGAAGAAACACCCCCACGTAATGAAATGTGCCTAAACGACTAAGTTTTTCATTTTATAGTGCCTCTAAAGTCAAAATGTGCTGAAAATGGGAGCACGCGTTGCGATGTGGAAAATTAACACACTCACACATACACAAATATATATATATATATATATATATATATATATATATATATATATATATATATATATATATATATAACTTCTCCCTCTTTATTATTTTTTTAAAAACATTTTAAAATAGTTCCAGAATTATTTAACAACTGGTGAACTACCACGGACATATCTTAATAGCTCCAGTAATATGCCAGTGACACGTTTGCAAATAGCCAGACTGTTTCTCAGGAGAAAAAATTTAAATAAGTGATAATTTTCATATATCCTATGCATACTCAAGTCCAAACTATTTGTCCACTAGCTGCTACTCAGCGGAACAGCGGAAAATAAACGAATGGACAGGGCTTGAGTATGAATAGGATATTTGATTCTGACATGCAGGTCAGTGAATTCCCGAAATTGCACCATCTAGAGACATGCAAAATTCACGTTATAATTTGGTAGCAGACTAAACTTCACTTCCTATACGTAACAGAGCATAATCTGCGATTCAATTGGCCACGAACTTTCATGTGTTATTTACGTGTGTTACGTCTTTACAGAGATTGGCCTCTCTACCGTGTAAGCATTCTCCGCGGCAAGTCACGACAATATCGGCCAGCGGTAGACGTCGAACGAATCTATAGTCACTTGGAGTCTAGTCAGCTGTCTGGAAATAACGCGAATTTCGCTATCAGTATTTTCCTGAAATTTCTCGGAATTATTTTGAACGACTGTAGCGACGATCATAGTGAGATGAGGCCTCGGTGGCAGATGGTCAGCTAGCTATCATTGTTGTCCCCACCCACCACCCTCCCCTTCTAACATAGTTCGTGAGAGATGCAAGGTCACGTGTTCTGGGCGGTTGCGACAGGACGACCCCTGACCCCTCCCGGCGTATCTTCGGCGGCGGCGGGGGCAGATAAATGGCGGGGCCGGGGGCCGCGACCGCCCCACACGTCTTCCAGAGCTCTGCCCGCCGCCATGACGACCCTCAAGACATTCCTGCTGATCGCGCTCGTCTCCGCGGTGAGTTGTCTCTGCACACTGCCACATCTCGGCATAGCTCATCCATAATAAGTAGAGATGATGGTTTATCGCGGGAAAACTTGACTATTTGCTGGGTTGCAACGTGCAGGACGTTCAGCTCATGAAAATATTAATAACTCTCGCTTGTGTGTACCGCTGTTGCCCTATTTGACTGAGCCAATAAGAATCCCGCAATTGTAATATTAATGCCTGTTATTGTTCTGTAGACAGCTATGCTGTGTCACACGTGTAACACACACTCATACATGTCACAAGAAACTACAGTGTTTTCAAGGGTATGCTGGTACGAAAAATTTCCGCGACTTACCATCATCCCTAATGATGGTGTATCGCGATAATGTTTTGTGCCAACATACCCTTGAAAACACTGTAGTTAATTCCAACATATATGGTTGCCGTAGAGATGATGGTAAATCGCGAGAATTTTTTTGTGCCAACATAATCTTGAAAACACTATGTTTTCTTGCAACATGTATGATCGAATGTTATACATCTGACACAACGTAGCTGTCTGCAGACCAACGACATATATCAAATACTGAACTAGCGGGATTCTTATTGGCTCATTCAATTAGGGCAACAGCTCCACGTACAAGTGAAAGCCAATAATTAGAGACCTGAAAAATTCACGGGTTCGCTGACCGGCAGGCTAGCCTCCAAGAATGTCTGTGAACTCAAGCGAACACCAGCTGCTTATTAGCTGCTCGCTGACACTGTGAAACAACACGATTTGGCCTACATTTCCTTGCTTCTTCATTATTGGCTCATCGCTAGAGACCGGAAAAATTCTTGGGTTCACTGTGCTGTAGGCTAGCTTCCTAGAATATATGTGAAATCGTGCAGACAGCAGCTGTTTATTAGCTGCTCGCTGACACAGTGAAATGGGACTGTATTCAGAGACAGTATTATTATTGGCTCAGCTACTTCCAGGAAGTGTCGAGTAAGTCAACGGCCAATTGTGAGTGTAATACAGACCGATAGTTGCAGGAAGTCTAGCTTGCGCCTAAAAGAAAACGCGAATTTTTCAGGACTCTACTCATCGCTCTCCAGGAGGAGTTGAATAAAGCAAGACCCAGTTGATAAAGTGCCACGAACATATAGTTGTTTGAATTCTTGCATACGTTCAAAAGAAAACGCGAATTTTTCAGGTCGCTACCAGTAATCTTTTGCTAAGACGAACGTACGTTGGAACCCAGCAAACAGTCAAGTTTTCCCGCGATAAATCATCACCTCTAATCAATGTTAAAAGTTTGGCACGAGGAAAATTTATGCCCTTGAGTCCTATAGCTAAGAGGTGTAAACTTACCAATCACAGAGTTTTCGTGAATTTTAAGTTACACGAAGTTGATAATTTAATAGCCAAAATTGGTTTGTTTTTCATATTAAAATTAAACTAAATTAATTTTCTCTTTGCTAAGTTTAGTTAAATTTAAATTTTACCGCTTCTCGTATTTTATTAGTAGAGTCATGCAAATTTCGCGTTATTTTCAGACAGCTGACTAGACTCCAAGTGACTATAGGCTCGTTCGACGTCTCCTGCTGGCCGATATTGTCGTGACTTGCCGTGGAGAATGCTTACACGGTAGAGAGGCCAATCTCTGTAAAGACGCAACACACGTAAATTACAACACATAAAAGCTCGCGGCCAAATGAATCGCAGATTATGATCTGTTATGTATAGGAGAGTGAAGTTTAGTCTGCTACCAAATTATAACGCGAATTTTGCATGTCTCTATTTATTAGTCCCGTAAGCGGCAGCAGAATATTTCCCTCAAACTGTCCCATAAGAAAAAAAAAACGTTTAATTTTTATCCTAATAAAATTAACTTTACGCATTCGTTATAACTAGAGGCCTGAAAATTTCGTGGATTCATTGACTTTCATGTTAGAATGCATTGTCCTGTGCATACTCAAGCCCCGACCATTTGTCCAATAGCTGCTACTCAGTGGAACAACATACAATGAACGAATTGACGGGCTCGAGTATGCATAGGACAATGGATTCTAGCATGCAGGTCATTGAATCAGCGAAATTTACCGGCCCCTAGTTATTACTAGAGTCACGATTTTATGGTGAAAATATTTTTGCACCATTTGGTTTCAAAGCCTTATGTTGACATCCGCAACTCTGTTTCGTGGCCAGTGATTGGACGTTTTATCTGTCACTTGTCTTGAGGTTCTACTGACAAATTACAGACGTATTACGTCACAATAGCCTCATTATTATTGGTGCAGTCATATGACAGACGTGTCTGAGCAAAGTCGCGCTGCCAATAGCCGTGACGCAGAGCTGCCGACGTGCACGCGAGACATTGAAACAAAGTGTTGCAAAAATCTTTTCGCGACAAAATCGTGGCTCTAGTTATAACTGAAGACCTGAAAAATTCGCGTCTTTTTTTTGGGCAAAAGTTAGAATTCCAAGAACTGTAAGTTCGTGTCATTTTCGCAATTGGCTTTGGTTGTATGTGACATTTCCTGGAAGTCTCTGAGCCAGTACCTAGTAAGAATGTAACTACTGCAGGCCTTTATAGGTGGTACGGAATAAAGTGAGCATTCACAAAAGCCCTGCTAAAGTTCTATTTTTCAGCCAATTCGTATCTTTCCGCGCGTAACGACTAACTACGGGACACGTCACTTGACGATTGCGCGCGTAAGATAATTTGTGCAGTCGGTAGGAAACTATCAAGTTTGATGGTTGATTTTGTTTCAGTATTGTTTCATTCAAATAGGAAAATACGTGGAACTATACTGCGTAATTTTGCTGCCAACCTTACAAGCTGTAAGAGAACTATCGGTAATCGGCTAGTAATATTTTTGAAAGGTTAAAATTTTTAGTGCTCACTTTATCCCGAACGACCCATATCACTGGGTCAGCGAGCAGATAATGTCTGCTTGAATATGCAGATGTTCTTGGAGGCCAGCCTATAGGTAAGTAAACCCACGGATTTTTTACGTCTCTATTTATAACCCAGGGAAGGGAAAATTCCCGAGTTAAATTACCTGCAAATCAGGGCCGTGTCACAGATTAAATAGTAATACAGACGTGAAATGACGTGGCAGCTCGTTTGATATGGGCGAACTTCGCAGCTTATTGGCTGCCCGAGGCTGTTGATACCAGCCCATTGTCTGTTCGACTCCGGCATATTACGGCAGGTTTCCTATTGGCCTAGCTGACGATTATCAGAGCAGCTGCCTCACGCTGATTGGCGGTAGGCTTATCCGCCATATTGTTGGCGTGTGTGACTGGGTTCGCTGGCCTACCGGCTATTTCACTTCTGTATTCCTAAATATTCTGCGGCCGGGTCTATATGGTGACAAAAGGAACAGTTGCCCCCGGACTCACATTATACGAAGCGTCAAATTTTGAATTAAACATATAAATTATTTATAAAGTAAACTGACTATATGCAGTGATATAGGTTAGTATCATGATGAATCACTTTGCGGGTTTCACAAAATTGAGATGGATCTGTACATCTAGTTATCTAGATCACCAACAGAGAGCAGGCATGTGTAGTTTAAGCAATAAGTGATCAATGTATCACATAAAAAATCACAATTAAAGTGATTAACATACTTCTGTTACTGAAATTCGAAACCTTAGCATTACGAAGTAGGGAAGATTTATCCTGAATTCAAAATTCTGCTGTCAATAAAAAAACGAAACTAACAAAATCTCTATCCGTATAGGAGCAATCAAATACAATATACATTAAAGAACAGAATATTTTATTTACTGTACGAAATACGCAATAATATTAAGGCAGCCAACCTAACAAATTATGCAGCTTAGTCCTACTCGCCAGCCAACTGAAGATTTAATTGACGCAAATATATTACTGGTAATTTGTTTGGAAGTATGTAAACTTATTTTTTGTTAGAGCTGGCCATTCTATGGCTTCTAAACTCGAGAGTTACAATTTACGTTTGGGAAATATTTGTAACAGCGTTTAATGTAGTTTGCTACACGTTTAATTAACCCAAATTACGTAATTTTAGTATAAATCGAAAAACTAAACCATGAAAATTTAAAACATATATATTTTTAAAAGGCACACAGATAGTAAGATATCGTTATTTGCAGTCTTTGTTAGGTCGTGTTTGATAAGTTGCAATTTTATGTTACATAGATCCGAAGGGGAGAGCCTTGGCCGTGAAACCAAATTCTTTGTAGATTTAAACACGGATATTGTTGTTGCAACCAAATCTTACACTCTGAGCCAACAAAATATTCACACTAAAGAAATATACTCGGTTCCATAAGCGTTTGCTAAAATTTGACAGCTGCTTATGAGCAATAATTGTTAAAATTTTGTGATTTGCATCACAATTCAAGACAAACTTTGCAGTATAAATGGTGAAATGGACATTTCCTGCTCATTTTATAGCAGAAAATTTGCATTGTTCCACAAATCATAAAATATAAAAAAAAAAAATAAAAATTAACGACCAAAAGTAGCTGTTAAATTTTACCAAACTTATATATGAAACAGAGTATAAGTTTCCAGCAACATAATATTTCATTGCTCCTATACAAAATATTAATTTGGTTGCGCCAGACTAATTTTGTTTTGCTTAATTAATCATACTCGGTGTTCGTGGCCGTTATTGAGAGAGAGAGAGAGAGAGAGAGAGAGAGAGAGAGAGAGAGAGAGAGAGAAGGTGGGAGGGAAGGGATTTCAAGCTTGATAACATTTCTTTGCTGCCAACATTGATTGATCTACGAAAATGTCGCTGTTTTAGTTTCTCGCTTCGATAAAACATTCCAGTCTATTTCTACAGTCTCTGTAAACTTCCTTGTGATTACGTAATAACACTCACTTCGTGTGCAATGTTTATAAGGAAATAAAAAAACTCAGTTTCAGCTCTCATTGCTATTTACGCGTATGTCACGTAGTAACGTGACCATCATCTTCCACAGACATTACAGTTTGTTTGATTTATCTCTTCGTTTCCTTCAACATGAAAGCGACAATACAATTCCTTGCCGACTACGATTGCCAAAGCTCCGTTAAATACTACTTCCTTATTGTTGTACGAACAGATATTTTTTGTGTGGCCTTTTTACTTGAAACAGCCAGTAAATTTGAGCATTCGATTTCATCAAGGGGTGAATTTAACGAGCCGGGAGGGGGAAGGGGGTATATCCGGGCTGAAGGAGGCCTCCCCTCAAAAAGTGTTGAACATTATGTAGCCAAAGTATGTCCAGTCGCCTAAAATAAACCTGAGTTTTGTTTATGATGATCCAAGAACATTTTGGGGCCGCCTCCCACCAAGGCGATCCGGGTTCGATTCCCGGCGAACGCATGTGGGAATCGTGTCGGACGATGCTGCTGGTCTGCGGGTTTTCTCGCGGATCTCCCGTTTCCCCGCCAATTCATTCCGGCACTGCTCCATACTTACATCATGTCATCCCCCACTAGTGCTAAAAGACCTCGGTGTTGAGCGCTGACCAAAATGTCTCACCGACTCAGTCCAACCACATTTAATGTGTCCTACTTGTATTTATGTTATTTGTAATGTTCTGTAACAGTAAACAACCTCACTTTTGAGATGGTTGATACTTTTTACAATCCATAAATTCATATAAACACCCCCCCCCCCTCAAACATGTTTATAAATTCGCCACTGGCTAGTGCCAATAACTAGAATCTCATCTCTACTTACAAATATCAGTAATGATACAAAGTTTGAGCCACTACGAGTTTGTCGCGAAAACATTTTGAGCCGTTTTGTTTCAGTGTCTCAAGTGCACATCTGCAGATGTGCTTCATGGTTATTAGCAGCGTGTCTTTGTTCAGACATGCCTCTCATTTGACTACACCAATCAAAATAAGGTTATTGTGACACTGTACGCCTGTGGTTTGCCAATATAACATCAAGACAAGCGAGAGATGAAACATCCAGTTACTAGCCAGGAAGCACAGATGCAGATGTGCACAAACGGCATTGAAACCAATGATGCAAAAATATTTCCGCCACAAAATCGTGGCTCTACGTATGACACAGCGTCCTCTGTCGATATTACACTGAAAAAAATACTTATTAGTCACTGCAAAATATTTTGTTGAAATGGACCTTACGGTACCAACAATTTTGTAGTGGTTACAAAATTTTTTTGTAGTCACTGCAAAACTTTATTGGGGACAGCAAAATTTTTTTGTGGTCACTACAAAAAAATTTGGTAAGGTCCACTTTAACAAAATATTCTGCAGTGACTAATAAGTATTTTTTTTTTTTTTTTTCAGTGGACAAAGTTCTATACGTTGTCATTACGTTACATTGTTCAGGCGTACAAGAGCAATGCCAGCAAAAAATACACACACACCTATACACACACACCTATACACACATACATACACATAGGATGTCCAGAAACAACCGCATAATACACACCACGCGAATCCTGGGCTAAATGCATAGCATATACAGGACAGACACCAAACAATGATTCACAAATGACAACAGAAAACATTTTACACGTACCGCCTGATTTAGTTATACAGTTTCACATGTGCACTACCTGATGACTGTGAAATTGCAAGCATGAAATGTCTTCACTAATTACCATATAACCAGTGGCGGCTCGTGGGTTGTTGCCAGGTGGGGCTGCAGATAGTCGTAACTGTACACTCTTGATGAACGCGCCGTAGACCAATGAGCATGAAATATTTGCCGGCTACTAGATGTTCATACTCTGCATATTTATGTTCTTATATTACCTTTAGTTTTCTTTGACAGTCATTATTTTCGCAATGGAGTATGTCCAAGCAACTAAATCCAGCCGATAAAATCGTAATTTTATATTTTTCGTATGAAATATTGTTAGTTCTGTATACGGTACTTATAAGTAAATTTTCCCCTTAAAACATGATTTTAGCTTGTATAGATTTCTCATTAAGTTGAAGCAAAGTCATAATTTGCATGCTGCGCTGCCATGCAAATAGTGAAAACCAGTTGACTTACTTACATTAAATAGTTAATGGTCAACTAACATCTTATTAGCTACGTAATAAAACATTTAGGAACCGACAACGTAATATTTCGAGGTTAAAAAAATCAGCAAATGCAATGGAAAAAATTAAAAAATACAAAATAGTTCACTGGAATAATTTTTTTACGTTTTGGGACAAAGCCCAGGGCATGTTATTTCGCAGTGAATTATTTCACAGGCATTTCACTATTTACAGTGTAACACGCAAATTTTTAAATTTGACTACCGTTACGAGAAAAGTATGCGAACTGAAATTGTTTTGAAAGAGAAAAATGTACTGACAAGTATCGTCTACAAAACTAATACTATTTCACAAAAGCTTAAAATTATGATTTTATCGCACTTCTACATCATTAATTAAGGGGACCGCCTGTCCAGGACGGCGAAAGTTGTGCAGAGCTTCGGCCGGTAGATGTTTATTATAAAACCGCTCAACGCGCTTACGAATAACATCAAAAGAACGTTACACGTGTGTGTACCCATTTAAACCAGCGAGCAGACTGTACGACAGTTCAGTAATTTGCGCCACAGATTAAATAGTGACACAGAAGTGAAATGATTAGGGCCACGATTTTGTCGCGAAAAGATTTTTGCCCCACTTTGTTTCAGTGTCTCACATGCACATCGGCAGGTCTGTTTCAAGGTTATTGGCAACGTGTCTTTGTTCAGACACGTTTCTCATTTGACTGCACCGATCAGAATAAGATTATTGGGGGTCTGCACGTCTATAATTTGCCAAGGCCAGTGAGAGTAAAATCATCCAACCACAGACGATGTAGCAGAGCTGCAGGTGTGCACATGACGCATCGAAACCAAATGTTGCCAAAATCTTTTCGCCATAAAATCGTGGCTCTAGAAATGATGTAGCAGCTCGTTTGATACGGGCGAACTTGGCCGCTGATTGGCTGCCTGAGACTGTTGATCAGCCCCGTGTATGTTTTACTCCTGCATGTTACGGCAGGTTTCCTATTGGCCTATGGGTTCCGGCTAGCAGAGCAGCCGTCTTACGCTGATTGGTAGAGACCTTGGTATTTTGAAAAAAGAATTTTGCCTCACTTTGTTTCCGTGCCTTACGTGCACACCTGCAGTTCTACTTCGTGGTCAGTGATCGGATATTTTAACTGTCACGAACTTTGGGAATCTACCGGCAGATTCAGACGTGTGTTGTTGAAGTAACATAATGTAATTGGTTCACTCAAATGAGGTACGGCTCTTCATACATACACGCTGCCAATAACCATGAAGCATAATTGCAGACGTATGTAAGGCACTGACACAATCTGGGGCAACATTCTTATCGCAAAAAACCCAGGGTCTCTACTGAGTGACGGTAGGTGTTTCCGCCATGTTGCTGGCCAGTGAAGCTATTTCGCTGACGTGTGTGACCGAGTTCGCAGTTCTGCCGACTATTTCACTTCTGTATTCCTAACTATTCTGTGCTTGCGCCTAGAGTCTAGGGGAGACATGTTGATCGTGCTGTATTGTTATTGGCACTTCAGCAATAAATAGTCTCGAACACGCAATATATAGGCGCTTGTGAATATTCATGAGGGCAGGGTAGGTAAGCCAAAACTTCAAGTGTTTGGTGTTTGTTATATTATCCTAGGAAAGTTCACCCGTGCTCGAAATTTCAACTGATGGCCTCTCGGTCAGATACTAAAACCAACGTTATATTTAAGCATTAATATAATACGTGTAAAGAATGCGCCATGGATGTAATATTTATCATGTAGAATATATGCAGCTATTTTGTTTCCCTTCATTTTTTAAAACCTTGAATAGCATTTCAAGCGGTTATCAACTGCTGGTAATCGACCAAACCTGGTCACGTGACTGAAGTATAGACTGTTCTGGATAAACTGACAACTGCTTACAATTTTCTGTGTGCCATTGTGCCGCCATATTTACTATTTTTAATACAAAAACTTCCTTGTAACTAAAAACTAGTGAATACATTACATAACTCTCAAAACTTTACTTCCCTGGCCTCAATTAATACAATTTTCTTATTATTATAAGTGTTAGGAAGTGCTCTGTTTAAAGTGAATCGCCTATAACTAGGGCCACGATTTTGTCGCGAAAAGATTTTTGCCCCACTTTGTTTCAGTGACTCACGTGCACATCGTCAGTTCTGTTTCAAGGTTATTGGCAGAGTGTCTTTGTTCAGACACGTTTCTCATTTTACTCCACCAGTCAGAATAAGATTTTTGTGACTCTGTACGTCTGTAATTTGCCAAGGCCAGTGAGAGTAAAATCATCCAATCACAGACGATATAGCAGAGCTGCAGGTGTACACATGACGCATTGAAACCAAATGTTGCAAAAATCTTTTCGCCATAAAATCGTGGCTCTACCTATAACTATGGCCATGAACATTTCGCGAAAAGAATTTTGCCCCAGTTCGTTTCAGTGACTTGCGTGCATGTGTGCAGTTCTGCTTCATGGTTATTGGGCAGCGTGTTTTTGTGAAGTGATGACTGTCATTTGACTGGGCCAATCACAGTAAGGTTTTTGGGACACGACACGTATGTTATTTGCAGATAGAACTCCAAGACACGCGAGGGTAAAAACATCCAAGCACTGACTATGAATCACAACTGTAGATGTACAGATAAGGCACTGAAACGAAATGGGGCAAAATTCTTTTCGTGGAAAGTTCATGGCCATTCCTGTAACTCACCCCACTTTAGAGATTGAATTTTCATAAACACGTGTCCTATTTATGAGAGAATTCTGCCCTCAGGAATTTACTTCAAGTTATTATTATTTTTTTTTTCAGATATCGTGTGGGGAGGGTACTGGAGGGCGAGGGCATTGCAGAATTTACGACTGGCCGCCCGTAGGCATCTGCTTGACTGGAAGGTTTACATGAGATGAGGCCCTACATTGGAGAGGCGCCGGAATGAGAAGAAGCAGGGGAAATCGGAGATCGCCGAGAAAACCCGCCGACCAGCAACATCATCTGGCCCGATACATTCTAGAATTCTGAGTCGGGCTCGTCCGCCGCGGCCCCATTTTACTTCCGGTGACGTCCCTTGACGGCGTTGTTTGGTGTGTTCAGGCGCACGCCGACACCAGCACCAACTCGCTGGACCAGGTGGTTTCGCTGGCGCAGGACATCTTCAACAACTTCACGTCGTACTGGAACATCGAGACGCCGTCCAGCGACACCGTGCGTCGTACTCTGTCCAACATCTCCGAGACTGTCGCCGCGCGGATGGGAGATGTCGTCAGGCATATCCAGACCGAGGTAAGTCACTTTCTGCCAGCGTTGCTCTTGTCCGTTGTGATGTTAATTCTACTGCAGGTTAGACAGTTCAATGATGGCGCGTTTTACAATGACACGTACACGGATACGGATCACAAAAACGGAAACGTAAGACCTCGTAGTCTATTCTACAATCGCACGCAAGCGGACGCGGATACGCGCGGATTCACGGAACAAAGCTGGTCAACTCCCGACTCTTCCGTGTCCGTGAATCTGTGTAGCCAATAGGAATCAAGTATGTATAACGTTTTCATTTGCTTTTCAGACTCGTGCAGCTGGACGCCATTTTTATAACCTCAAATTTCGCTCTATAAACAATGAACTGCGAAAATTAATGTTTTAAGGTAAATAATTGTGTTTTGCTGTTGTTATGGCCATTTAATATCGTGTACATAATTATGCAACATGAGTTTCATATATTGTTAACGTAAACGGCAACGTTAATTCACGTTTGTTTTCTTGGCCTTATCACCAAATATCGTTCAAGGACAATATGGGAAAGTACAGCCTTTTAGCATTGTTGAAGCGGGAGACGTTTTATCAACAGCGTGAACTGGAAACACTAGCAAAATTTGCATTCTTACATCTGTATTTTCTATGGTGTTTATACATTTACGACTAAATTCCTCTTAGGCTAATAGTATTAGAATGTGTTTATAAGTATTTAAAATTTTATCTTATCAAAATTATAACTAAATGAGCAAAATTATTTTCTAAAATCATGATTACATTTCAATTTATAAATAACAAAATATAAAACTAATACTGCCCATAGAGCAATGTGCTACTGTAGAAGGAACAGCGCTCATATTGGCGTGAACTGGAATTAAATAACATGTCTCCTGTTTTTCTTCTGACTTTCCCATATTGTCCTTGTACAATATTTGTTATCACGGCCGTAAAAGAACAGGTCTGGACACTCGCCTGGAAACTTGATCCCCTTGTTGTTTGGCTGCAATTCACTAAGTTACCGAGATTGTTGTGCTTCTTTGGCGCTGCAATCAGGGCGTTCTGGCTCAGAATCTGCCCACTTCCCTCCCACTTTTTTCCAGTGTTTACATTATAAACATAAACAATTTAACAAAACGTATTTTTTATCAATTTATGAAAATACTTCCTTCGGTCAAATCCTAAAGCATGGCTACAGCAATCTTCATCGTGGTCAGCGATCGGATATTTTAACTCTCGCGAGCCTTGGGGTTCTACCGGCAAATCACAGCCGCGTGGTGTTGCAGGAACGTTATTGTAATTGGCTCAGTCAAATGAGATCTGGCTCTTCACACAAACGCGCTGCCAATAACCACGAAGCAGAATCGTAGATGTGCACGTAAGACTCTGACAAACTGGAGCAAAACTCTTTTCGCAAAAAAAAAAAAAAAAAACAGGGTCCCTAATAATTAGGGATCTGAAAAATTCGTGTTTTCTTTTCGGCAAAAGCTAGACTTCATACAACTGTAAGTCTGTGTGATCTACACAATTGGTTCTTGACTAATGTGATACCTTCTGAGAGCGTTGAGCCAATAATAAAGATGCAACTAAATTCAGGCCCAACAATGTGGTATGACTGTAGTCAGCGAGCAGCCAATGAATAGCTGTTGTTTGCTTGAGTAGCCAGTTAATCTTGGTGGCTAGCCTACAGGTCAGTCAACCCGCGAATGTTCATTAGAGATGAGATGGAATATCGCGAAAATGTTTTGCGCCTACATAACCTTGAAAACACTGTAGTTTCATGCAACATGCATGATTGGTTTACGTAACGTCTGACACAACGTGGCTGTCTGCAGACAAATAATAGATAGAGACCGGAAAAATTCGCGAGTTCACTGACATGTAGGCTAGACTCCAAGAATATATGTACACTCACGCAAACAGAAGCTGTTCATTAGCTGCTCACTGACACAGTGATATGGGCCTATATTGAGTTGTATTTTTATTATTGTCTCAGCAAGTTACACGAGGTGTCAAATAAGTCAAGGACCAATTAAAAAAGTGACGTGAACTTACAGTTGGGGGAATTATAGCTTGTGCCTAAACGAAAACGCGAATTTTTCAGGCCCCTAGTAATAGGCATCTACAGAGATGGTAGTTAGAGGTACGTAAATTTTGCAGATACATTCCAGGTCAGGTTGAACGCCAATTACATATACTTCATTGTCATGTCTGTGACTTGCTGGCGGCTGTTACGAAACGTGTTTGACTACTGCAAGCCAGTAGTAAACAAGGAAATAAAGCGAAGTACTATCGCTTGCTACCTGCTTGTACGGTTATAAGCCAATAGGTAATCGATTGCGGCCAGTGGGTGTATAGGACTGACAAGTCTAGGCTGCTGCCAGGTGAATCCGCGAAATTGACGTACCTCTAATGATAGTTTATCCTGGGAAAACGTGACATTTTGCTGGGTTTCAACGCACGTTCAGCTTACGAAAAGATTACTGGCTTTTACTCGCACGTGGAGCTGTTGCCCTATTTGACTGAGCCAGTAAGAAATCCGTTAATGTAATATTTGACGCCTATTATTGGTCTGCAGACAGCTACGGTGTGTCAGACGTATATCACCCAGTTATACATGTCGTAAGAAACTACAGTGTTTTCAAGGGTATGTTGGCAAAAAAACATTTTCAAGATATACCATCATCTCTAGACATCAAATATTACAATAGCTGGATTATTATTGTAACGGTCAAATAGGGTAACAGCTCTACGTACCAGCTAAAGCTAGAAGCTGAACGTGCGTTGAAACCCAGCCAACGGTCAAGTTTTCCCGCGATAATCCATAATTTCTAATGATAATTAGAGGTACGGCAATTTCGCAAATACATTCCAGGTCAGGTTGAACGCCGAAAATATATACTTCATAATCGCGTGTGTGACTTGCTGGCGGCTGTCACGAAACGCATTTGACTACCGCAAGCCAGTAGTAAATAAGGAAATTATTCATAGAGCTATCGCTTGTAATGTTGTAAGCCAATGAATAATCGACTGTATCCAGAGCGTGTACAGGACTGAGCGATCTAGACTACTGCCAGATGAATCCGCGAAATTGACATACCTCTAATGATAATGCATCACAGACGTGCTCAATTGGATTAAGTTGATGGTGTTTCCGGAAGGGGTCGTAAACCCAGTATGAAATTTTACAGGAGAGATAAATTTACGAGTTAAGTTAGTTTAAATTAAGACTGTATCAATGTGTGTGGTTTCTTGTGGTGTGTTGAATTATTAAATACACTGGAAACTCATTGGAACAGTTGACTGTTTGATAGGCTCCAACATGCATTGTTTAACACTGAAGGTGGTGTGCTGATATTTGTATAGTTTATTTGAAGCACTGTTTCTTCTATTCAACAGCTCAGTTAGAACTATGTAACTTTAACATTGAACGTGGGAGATTTGTTTTATATAATTATTCACACGTATGACAAATTTCATCAACCACTAACAGTAGGATAAATACACTACAGTTTATTGGAGACTATGCTGACTTTACATATTTTCGCGATTTTCCAGTGTGTCTACGAGTTAAAGCTACATAATCGAATTTTAGTTTCAAATAATATACATTAGTTAACATTTAAATATGTGGTAATTTTGTGAAAAAATTAATGCATAATTGTGGTTTACAGCGTTTTATTGTGCTTTATTTAATGTATTTTAGTGTCTAAACATAACGTAAATTACTTGATGCTAAGATACTTGTTTACTAATAGATAAGCGAGAATTTTTAACCTACAACAAAATTTATTCTGAAGAGCCAATAAATGAGTGTTCATTGGTAACAGCAACAAATTACTGCAATAAAAATTGAAGACTAATTGGTGGTATTTGGAAGAATCAGTTCTAGAATAATAAAACTAAACAGTAACTAACAAAAATATCTTTAAGTTCATTGTTTGACAATGCCTAAAAAACTTCAAAGAGTTGGTTACTATGCTCTTCATACTTCTAGATCAACACGTTAGGAACAGACGTGTGTGGCCAGGACCGGATATTTGCATCTAGACGCCCGTCAGCGTTAGCGATCCCGTAGCCTCTCTTTTACATCCTTTCTTAAGGCTCGGTTTCAGTCGCCACATTGCATTTTATTATTTTAAAAATTTTTATGGAATTCTAAGAAGAAATATGTTGAATATGAAATTATACCTAAAATTCTACTTACATTTCGCTACAGTACAGACATTGCTATTTAGCTGTTAACTTATAATTACGCCGCAATTTGTGTGGCAAATTTTTTTATATTCATAATTTGCCCGACAAATTGCGGTGTTATTATAAGTTAACAGCTAAATCGCAAGATCTGTACTGTAGCGAAATGTAAATATAATTTGAGGTATAATCGCATATTTAACATATTTCTTCTTAGAATTCAAAAAAAGCGAAAATTAATAAAATTCAATATGGCGACTGAAACCGAGCCTTAACGACTACCGTTCTTTTCCCATATTCAACATCTCAGTATTTAAAATTTACTCTCTTCTGTATTCTCGCTATGTGTAATATCAAAAATATGCCACAATGATTATTTACCATAGCTCTAGTGCAGTTTTTAAGAATTACTAACAATAACAATAATAGCATTAAATACACACACAAATAAAGCCCTTTAAATTTTTACGGGTAGCCATATTTTAAAAGCAGTGATACACATTTTTCACATTTGCTCCTAGCTAAATATGCACCACTATGTAAGTTGCGTCTTAGACCCGGGCCAAGTGGATCTACTGGTAAATCCGGCCCTGTATGTGCTGGCATTGGAAAATACTACTTGTATCGGTAAGGTCTTAACATTTCGTTGCGGGTAAATTTCGTGGTTTGTACACTGAACTTGGTACGCTCACTAAGTCTGTTTTGTTCAACTTTTCGGTCACATAAATCATTGTGAATGAGTACAACTTATCCATGATCTTAATGCTTGGATCTGCAGTTTTTCATTCGAATAGGTTACTGTGCTGGAACCCAAATATTTTATTCCAAACTTTGTATTCGACAGCAGCGTGCAGTGAATCTACAGGCATAATCGTATGTCCAAAGAGAAGTAATGTCAGTATTATTTTCTGAATGTTGAAAGTTCATTGCGAGGTCAAGAAAAACGCTGATAACATTTGACCTGGACAAGTGTTACAGTATGGAGACTACATGGGCACCATTACGTTCATTTACTACTTTGATGTGTTTCTGACAACATATTCTACAAATCACAACTGATCCTCTTCAGCCATTATTAAGGCCTGGTAGTTTTCGCGAAAATATTTTTGCCCCACTTTGTTTCAGTGTCTCACGTGCACACCTGCAGCTCAACTTCGCTGCTATTTCAGAGTGCTTTTGTGCAGAGTCGTTATTCATTTGGTTGTGCCAATCAGTACTCGGATAGCTGCCACACATCAAGTCTGTGATTTGCGGATTTAACCTCCACACGCTGGGTGTTACGGCATCCAATCACTGACCACAAAGTAGAGATGCAGGTGCGCACGTAAGGCACTGAAACTATGTGGTGCAAAAATATTTTCGCGAAAACTACCAGGTCATAGCCTTCACCCTAAATACAACACTCTGTATTTTTGTATAACTTTCATAAATACTGAAATTGTGGTGCCAATACTTTCGGCCGTATTGCGACGTCATGTTATACTATGTGTAGGGACTGGAAAATGTCGCGAATTCAATGACCTGTAGGCCAGAATTCATAGTAATATGCATACTCAAGCCCCGTATATTCGTTCATTGTCTGCTGTTCCACTGAGTAGCAGCTAGTTGACGAATAGTCGTGACTTGAATATGCATAGCACTATGGATTCTAGCCTGCAGGTCATTGAATTCGCGAAATTTTCCAGTCCCTAAGTGGTATGTTTAATAAGACCTTTTTTTTTTTTTTATCAAACGTTGCACAGAATTGGATATTGTTTTTCTGTCACTAACACAATTTGTTATTATTTTTGATGATCTTGGATTTCTTCATTTCTCCCTGGGTTAGGATTATTGTTACACTATTCACATTTCAGATATTTATCTTTCTTATGGACGTAAAAATCAACATTAAACTTTGTCCTAAACGGCAGTTTAATTATTTTTTCTCCAGCAGGTTTTTTGCTACGTGCAAGATACAAATTGTAATGTTTTGATGCATTGCCGATAAGGACGTATTTTCTACTTGTGATTTGTCTGTGGTAATGTCAATAAGTTGCTCATGATACGTACAACTAGTTTTCTTATAATTTATTTTGTCATGTTTCCCGGAGTATGTTATACTCATATACAAGATAAGAATGCGATAACAATGCTAGTTTGGAGCATAGTGCAAACTTTGGCTACAAAAATGATTCTACATTAAAAAAAGAAACAAATTTGATGTTCACCTGGCAGATAAATTTAACGTAAATACAGTGTATAGAAGACAATGTTGATTGTTAATTCATAATATTTTATATTTTGGTACAACATGTTTTTAGATGTATAAGAGATCAGCAGAACAGTCGCGGTAGCTACTTTTTGCCTGCAGCATCTTTCAGTTTTATGTAGGCTACGCTGATACATTCGGTGCGTTCATCACTGATTTTGTCTCGATTGTTTCCTACGAACTTTTGCTAGGTCATACGTCAAAGTAGGTAGAATGAAATACAAACATATGTCAAATGTGATAAATTTGAGGGTTGCGGCCTTTTGCTAAAACACCATCAAGATCTGGGAGCGAGCTGGCCATGACCTACCTCTTTGTCCAGTTTATTGTTTATATTATCACCCATGACAGGAGAGTATCCAGCTATGGAGAGGAGGGCGGCATTCCTTAAAAAGTTGTTTTTAATGAGCAAAATGGCACTATTTAAGGCTTTTACTAACAAAAAATTGAATATACCACTTTAAAAATTTGCAATATTTTAAGGCTATATTGTACATAAACGGCCAAAGGGAGCCCCGAGCCTCCTGCCACCTCCCTACATGATCCTACCCTGACCCATGACCCTCCTCGTCCAGTACAGAGGACCGCGTTGACCGAATGGTCAGACCATTCGCCTCCCACCAAGGCGATCCGGGTTCGATACCCGACGGGGTCACCCCCCGAATTTTCGCCTGTGAGAATCGTGCCGGACGATGCCGTTGGTCGACGGGTTTTCTCGGGGATCTCCTGTTTCCATGCCCCTTCATTCCGGTGATGCTCCGTACTCACCTCATGTCACCTCTTCACCAGCGCTGACCAAAATCTCTCACTCACTTACTCGTCCAGTACGTCGTCTGTCACCCCAGCTCTATGTGGATGAACACCGTTGTCCGTGAAACGCAACGATTCCACAATGGCACTAGCACAAGACATGACATACCGCTCTGGTACATCTCAGTTATTTATACATGCATGTTTGCTTCAATGTGCAGTTGCTTACAGTGGTGGATATGACTACGCTTCAGATACCACCAGGCAACCCTGTATTTTCTCGTGTCCACAGATTCAGGCGCACTCTGGCCAGGCGTCGGAGGCTTTGCAGTCGGCGTCGGCGAACCTGAACCGCAGCATTGCTGAGCTGCAGTCGCCGGAGAACAAGCGCCGCGTCGAGGAACTGCGCTCGGGAATCAGCTCGGGCCTGCAGACGCTGGCGCAGGAGGCGTCGCGCGTCAAGAACGCCGTGGCTGAGGACACGCAGGGACTGCGCAGCGAGGCGCATAACGTCTGGATCGAGACACTGAGGACTGCACAGCAGCTAGGAGAGCGTGTGCAATCCGCCATACAGGAGCACCAGGCGGCGCACGACAAGCAATGAGAGTCCCAGGCCTTTATGTAACAACGTCCGTCCGCGGTCCGCATGGTCTTCCTTCCATCGCCTCGGGTCACAGGATCATTCTCGTAGCCCGGTTTATACATCCCACAGCCTGGCGGTCCTTCCAGTAGCCTGAGCCACTTGTTTCTTCAGTCTGGCTTTCACAGTTTTTCCTTCCCATAGTCTGGCTTTCACGGTTATTTCTGTAGCCTGGATTTCACATTTCTTCCCACAGCCTGGTTTAACACAGTCACTTTTTGGGGGTCGACTTTCATGGTAGCGGGGCGTACAGGGAGGGATTAACTAGTAATATTTAAATTATATTGATAGTACTATAACATTAGAAAAAAATTTCTTTCACTAAATACTAATTAATACAAACATTTTAGGATTTTCGTTATTAATCGAGAGCTTCTGAGACCATTGTATAATTTACATTTTCGACCCTGTGTTCTATCTTTCCATCCCACGTAAATCAACATTTCCATGAGTTTATTGACTATTATAAATATGTCATGCAAATAAGGCTGTGAAGTTGTTATAATCGCATATTTGCTATTATTGTTACGACAGTTATTACTTAATAAATTGTAAAAAAAAATCAACAAATTTATGTCGGAATATATTGAGTATTTCGCTCTTAAGAAAATTTTAAAAAGCCAGTGTGTACAATGACCTGCATGCAGTTTAGAGAATTGCCTTTTTTCGCCGGTTAATTACGTAATATCTCAGTTAATTGTTAACCTCCTGTGTAGAGTTTATAGGTTTTATTCAGGATTAACCGATTGAGGTTCCCATTCCCACCGTTTCGAGGTTTCTTCCCAGCAGCGAGTGTTCGTTGTCATCGCATTTAATCTTCGTAGTTGTATAGACACACTCATTGACCACCAATGCTCTCATATCCAAATTACAGAAAATACCCTGTTTAACTATGATAATTGTACTTCGCTGATGTTATATTTTTAAAATGTTTCTATGACTTCCAAAGTTTTCTAAAGTTGGAGATACCGCGTACGGACTGTACATCGTTTGGCTCTGTATCTTTCACGGTGCCATATATGTCATATAAATAAAGTTATAGTTTCTGTACAATAGAAACAACGTTTTATTTGGAACACATCATTATACCTAGATACAAGAAATGAATAAACAATATTGTTAATTGTATTAGAAAAAAATAATTTGTGTCTTTTTTTTTCATCCGCCCCTAACGCACAAAACTACTGCAAATAAAACTTATGAAATTGTAAAAGAAAAAGAAACTTTAAAGCCAGACAGCATAGCGTCTATGGGCCTTGTTTCAACTAATAATTAAGTAATAGTAATTTAATATAGTTTAAGTGGCAATTCGTCGAGTACTTCTTACTAAGCAATGTTTCGTTTCATACAAAAAATTAGAAACTCAGTTTTCGAATACGGTACGTCATGATAGTGCTCTTAATTGAGTTAAGCGAATATTTAGTTAAATAAATAGCGCCAAATGGTACGTGGCATAGGAATGGTATCAATCATTCAAACAATTCTTTAAATGTTATTGTACAACGTCATCATGGTTAAAATAACTTAATTGAACATCGTATTTCTTTGAACACACAAACAACCAGACGTTTACGTTGCAGATACAACTATACGTATCTTCATACATGCATCTTAATCCTGAGGGATTTCACGACCCACGTTAGTTTGACAGGTTTTAAGCTTATATATTGAGAGCTTATTGAAAAAGCTTGCTAGTAAAATACATTGATTTCCGATAAACTCATAAATACATAACATCTAACATATAATTATGACATAACTTTGAAATCATGTAAATGTCCTTGTTATTTCAGGGCTATCAGATAGCGCAAACGTAAAAGTTGGTGATTAAATGCGAAGGTAATTTTAAAACACTAAAATAGCTGCGACAAAAATTTTTTAGGAATTTCAGTGAAAAGAAATATGTTTCATAAATTTACACGAGAGGTGAGACCTCAACTCGCGTTGACAGCTCAACATTTAATATTTGTTTACTTAATAAATATATTGTTTAACTGGTAGATTGTCATTTTACTCAATTTAAAAATTGAAAATATTACTTTTTTGAGTACTTACCCATAGCAACAACTAATTTACTAACGCTAAAAACAAAATCGTCAGTAAAAAATATACTTAACTTAATACCATTTCGTTTACAGTGGAACCTCATTAATACAAACCTCAAGAGACCTAATTATTTTGCATGTTTGTAATAACAAGATTCATATTAACAGGTGATTGCAAAAACTAAAAATGTTGGCAAATATTTTTTCCATGCTGTTTATCCTCAAAACGCAAACGTTATTGTCACCGCCATGACCTTTCTTTATTACAAGTGAACTTAATACTACATTGTTTTTGCACAAAGGAAATTTTTATTGGGCACTGAAGATATAATTTAATTTCAAACCTTACTGCTAAAACATTCATACGCTGGATAATACAGTTGTCATTAAGTGCGTTGTGGCAAATTTTTCTGTGCAAATGATTAAGTCCTAAAACAGTGGAATTTTGATTTTGTTATATTACATGTATATTATATATATATATATATATATATATATATATATATATATATATATATATATATATATATATATATAAATCGCAGGAATAATTGACTATTTGCTAGGCTCCAACATGCTGTATATAACACTGCATGTTTCGTATCGACATTGGCTATGATTTATTTGAAGCATTGTTTCTCTCTTCAACAAATCCAGTTAGAACTGTACAGCTTGAACACAAAGCGTGTGCGACCCGCCACAAAACTGTTCACACTTGTCACGGTTAATATAATACAGTTTATTGGAGACTATCTTAAACATTTTCGCGATTTTCCAGTATATATATTGTTTTTACGACGATAAAGTAATCAGGCGTAATGTACGTAACTTGAACAAAGTAATAACTTTTTACTTCAATATACCTCGAAGTTCAATATGAAATTTAACTTATTTCATGCTGGGATAAATAAAGGCGTGCGCGTAGGGTAACTTGATAATTAATTATATAAATAGTCATGCCTTTAAGCAACTGCTTTAATTTAGTTATGAATACGTTGGTTACCATCAGTGCATCCATAAAAACGAATCATACAGAAGCAGGTAGGCAGCCGGGCTCTACTGCAGGTTGAAGAGACTTCCGGTCTACACGAACGGGCGCTAGTACACTTTGTGAAGGCAATTAATGTGTAACAGGGAAAAAAAGGTAAATTCCAAGTAAAATTATTGAACAAAAAAGATGATGCACACACTCAAGCAATTTTATGGAAAATAGCTTCCATGGTATGTTTATTTTTTATTTATTTTTTTTACACTGCGGAGGAGGAAGTATTGTATATTTACAAAACATTTTTTATTTAAAACATGAGAAATAATTGTTCATATCTGTGTTTACAACAAGCATAAAGTCAACAAAATTAGTATATTGAAATGCAGGCTTATGTTACGCGTTTCGTTTTAAAGTGTAGAAAAATGTCTCATTTTGTATTTGTAGGTACTGTTACTTAAAATGTCAAAAATTTTTACAAAAAATAATGTTTTGCAAATCAACAAACATATTTTACTGTGTTAATAACAACTCAACTTTATTTTTACATATATTAGTACGTATTTAAACTACTTATCAATCATTAACGTAGGTTTACAAGCAAAATCAGTGGGCTTTGATGTGAGATGACATACATAATCTTATGCTATTTTCGGTACAAATATTTATTTGAGTGGCGTGAGATTACGTTTCTTAAGGGGGAGGTTGGCAGAAAATTTCAATAGTTTTAATAATTGTTAAATTTGTACGAGAATTAGTTAGTTTTGTAGACATATATTGTGTTTATTATTTACTGCAGCGAAATTATTTAACTTTCGTAGTTTTTGTATAGTTGCACGTCGAAGTCCAACTCTGCATAAACCTGCTTTTTACTATACATAAAAAAACCAGCTGAGAAATGAAATAATTTACTCTGAGGAAGAGTGTGACGGGCTACACCAAGAAATGTACAAATCAGCATCGAATATTTTTTTTGTATTTTATAAAAATTCCAGAATATTGGCAGCATTTTATTATATTATAATACATTCTTTTTTTTAAACGCAGAAAGTACCAACGCAGTTTTTATACAGGCCTTGGTGTAGTCAGTGAAACTGTTCATCAGAGTGAATTATTTCATTTCGTTAAGTCAGTTTTCCTTTCTAGCATAAAACCGTTATATGCAAATTTTGACTTTGACGTTCCACTATACAAAAACTACGAAAGTTAAATAATTTTCATTACAGAGAAAAATAATCACAATGTTTACCTAGAAAACAAACGAAATCTCGTTTCAAATATAAAATGTATTAATACAGTTACATTTTTCGGACTGTGCACCTAGAGGCTAGTGTGAGTGGTGATGAGCGTACTATTTCACCCTTAGTTCTCCGCACATATTGGACTTACACGCGCTTTATACGTCCTTACAGGCGGCCGCCTTAATGTTGCTAAATTTTAATCCTTTGAGAACTTCCCACACGCGAGTCACCTGTTTCCATGATTGCAGGAACACCTAGTTTGTTATGTTAGGCTTAGTGTTTCCATTTACTTTATAATTTGACTTTACGATAGCTTTCACTACATTGCTTCTTATGGAGTTTGATATAATGGCGCCGTCAAGCGTGAAGTCAAGCAGCCTTGACTTTACGTTTTCGAAAAACTGAAAACCTAAAGTCAAAGTCAAGATGGCCGTTTACAGCTGATTATGTATGTTATAATAAAAAAATAATTATTTATGTGCATCGTTTTATTCTCCAGTAATAATATTTCGTGAAAAAAGTAACCGGTATGGTTTAAATGTATTCGGAAAAAGTTGCAAATAGAATTTGAGAAGTATTTGTAGCTGAAGTGTAAGTTTCGTCAATATATGGTGTTGCTTTTGTTCTGCCAAATATTACCATAACTGGAAAATATTTACATAACTGGGTTTATTTTTTAATATCTTCATGATATGCTTTATGGCAAATACAGAATGATTTATATCGTAATTCTTCCGTTAAAAAAAAAACTGATTCTAAAATCGTATTTCAACTGTTGTTACTTTAACTTTACGTTTGTATTGCGTATTGACAAAATACTTAAAGTAATGGTCAAATGTTAAAGTAATAAATTGTGTATAGGCCTTGCGACATATATTCTGTACTGTGCAGTGTTCGTTACTGGCTGGTCGTTATTTATTAACTTAATTAATCGAACAAATAAACTTCTCAGGCATACTGTACAGTATTTTGAGATGACACCTACCTTTTAGGGCAAAAGTTTATACATACGATAACACTGTTGGAATCAGTACCTGCATGTAATTATTTATATCTTGAATCAAAATCAGTTAAGAATTGTATAAAGACTTAAAATAATATTTGCTTGGCAATGAGTAACAGTTTCAACCAGTTTATTCCCTGTAAAGTGTTTGCGTCATAGCCGTCTACAGTTTCTCAACTTATTCCACTTATTGAAAGCACGAGTGTTGTTGGAACTGATTCAGCTGGTGAGTTGACACTTGAGGTCAAGGTTTGGAAATCTTCCAGGACGTAGATAACAGGGACCGGAGTTCACGAGATACGTCTGTAGCGGTTGTGAAACACGAGTGTACACGACGCTGACACTAGTCCACACGCTCTTCAACACTGGGTGCAACCCAGCAAGCGAGAAGAACAGTTGCAGCACATTGGCCTCTCTGGAGACTGGAGGGCAAGTGCAGTGAACATTTGGCGTACCCAGGGGGGTGGTTTCAGGGGCCCGAACCCCCTCCAAAATATCAGTTTCTGCAGCAAGGTATTATAGTGTGCATTGCATAAAGTAAACTATGTCACGCAGCAACAAAATAATATTAATGAGTTATGTTAATATGGTCTTCAGGTGCGTCAAACACACATAACAATTAAAAATTTCTGCAGGATGAGCGTATGAAACCCCCCACTCGAAGACTATTCCTTGGTACGTCCGGTGAGGGGGGGGGGGAAGGGAGCCAAAGCTTATGGGTGTTCAAAGAGGAAGGAGAACCATAATTTGACATTTTAATCAAATACTGGTAGATTTGAAGACGTTGCTTGCGAGAACATTTTCATATTACATCAAGAGCTAAGTCAGTAAGTTTTCCCACAGTATTTCAAAGTAAATTTTTGTATGGTTTTACTTAATAAATAATTGTTAAAAACCAATCAACATAGCGAAACGAGATAATTTACATTGGAATTACATGTCTCGGGCTACGACTCGCTGTATAAAAACCCATTTCAAAATATTTATGTATTTTAAAACGCAGTTTTTAAATTTGGAGTTTTTGCTCGTTTCAGAAAATTAGAAAAAAAAAAAAACACAAACATATTTTGTAATGAGTTTGTATATAATCCAAGCCGTAGATCGTGACATGCACTTTCAATGTGAATTGTTTCATTTCGTTATATTTATTGGATCTCGCGTTGTATATATTTTGACTTTGTAATGCCATTATGGCTTAGTAATTGTTTGTAACAGGAAAATGTACTCCCAAAGTAACATCTACAAAACCAACACTATTCCAATACAAATATAAATTTATGATTTTCCCCCGCTTGAACGCCCTTAACAACTACCATTTTCGGGGTTACTTTGACTATTCAAAATATTAGTTTTCGGGTTATTTGGTAAATAAACAGATAATCTGAGCCGAGTATTTTAAAAAATTCCTTTCATCCTTATAGTTAATGTTTGAAACTTTCGTCTCTAAACAATATAAAAACCAAAATTTTTAGTGGTCAAAATTACCCCGCAATGTCTTCAGCGCTTGTGAGCGGTGGCATGATGTATGGAGCAGCGCCGGAATGAAGGGGGGGGGGGGACGGGAGATCCTCGAGAAAACCCGCCAACCAGCGACATCCTCTGTAAACGTATTTGATGAAAGATTCTTGCAATGCGGGTGAATAATTTACTGAAATACTGTGGACACACGCCATTGCAGTCCTATGTCGTCCCAGAAAATAAAGAATGAACCAAGAATAACAATACAGGATGTCCCACAAGTCCGGTCTCATAGGGGAATATAAATGGGTTTAAATATGGAACGTGTATAGAGTATATAGTAGTGACGTAGTGTTTTCACATCCATGTGCCATTACGACAGAAAATAATTTAATTTATGGTCTCGATTAGCTTTGCACATGCGGAATGCGACTTGTCCTATGAGACCGGACTTGTTGGGACAACCTGTATATTATGTAAAACATGCCGAATCGGTTGTAGTTAACACACCTGTAAATAACAAAACATAAAAAATCACGCGAGGAAGTGTGTAAAATCACAGAAAATACAAAACAGAGAATTAAAAGTTTGAACAAAAAAAAAAAACGTTTAAAAAGCATAGTCTTGTTTTAAAAAAACATCACTTGTGATTACGTACGTATCTAGCATGACACACATGTTTTGTATAACGGCCTTGCAAAGTCATAGTTTGGAAATCTCTTGGGCCTACAAATAACGAAAATCAACTCACGTTGAAATTGTATGAAACAGGCTTCTCTAAGTTATAGGCCCTTAGTAAGTTCGTACAGTGAACTATTTTAGTATTAACAAATCCTGAATATAAACACATTTTGAAAATTTCAAAAATTATATGAAAATAATGTTTTCATATATATATATATATATATATATATATATATATATATATTGAAGTTGCCCGTGATGAATAATTTCAATGATGATGATTAGGTGCCCTGCCCTACGGCAGTTTTAAAACCCCAAAGGGCACCGGTTGATAATTACAGTGAGAATGATTCAATATCAGTACGTTAGGTGGTTTTCATTATACGTACTGTACATATCTGTAGCATGCAAACTTTTCCGATGACAAGTCATTACGTCAAAATTATTCGAGTAAAATATTTTAATGGAATAGTATATCTTGTACAAATAAAAAATAATGAATATTTTACATAATAGCGTCCTTAATACGTAGTTTTTCGAAAAAATTAAAGAGCGAACCATTTTTTTATTCGAGGATAAACAACAGAAGTAATGCCCACGTGTAGTTGAACGCTATCAAGAATAAACAATAAAAAATTGTACGCAGCGTACTATTACATGAAAACGCTTGTAAACTAATTATAAAATCATTTTTAAGTTATGTACAGCAACAATAATGCTACGACTCTTTAAAAATGGATAAAGTATTCCTGAAAGTCGATAAGAACCAATGGACTGGAAATTTATTAGCCCTGTAATCAGTGTTTGATGCGAAACAAAGTTAAATTTGGCCCCTTATCACACTTACCAGTAACGGAAATTTTTGTGTTATTACAAAATTTCACTTGCACACACCGTAGCTAATATGTTCCGTAAAGTGAGGTTACTTTGCACCACCAGATCACTTTCGTTCCAGATAAAAATTTCAAGATCCTTTTTACTCTAGGGTAAAGTATTGCTTATAATTAAAGCCGTAAATTATGAAGTATTCAACTATTTAAGATTCTGCAAACATTTACTTACAACATAAATACGTAGTGCAAAGAAATCCTAATATATGGCAAGTAATCCCACTTTACGGTTAATGGAAAGTAATACAACATGTAGCTAGAATTGACAAAATTTAACTACCCTAAACAATTCCTTTTTTTTGTCATAGATTCTTATAAATTTTGACATTACATGCCTATATTGTTTCGCTGTTAATATACAAGTAAAATGTTTGGAATATTTGAACACTGCGAAATTCGACGTGTTATTTGTTAAGAAGTATTTTCTCCTATAATTAAAAATGGTTTTACAGTGTGAAGTACTGAGAACTGGCTCCATATCTTTGTGTAGTTGTCAAGTAGAAACAATGCTGACATCAGAGGTCTTGTAGGCTAAGTAGTATGCGATAACATATATTTGAAGTTTCTTCCTCGAAAATATGCAGTATATAATTTTTAATTCATACAAGACAACAACAAATGGTTTTCGACATGCGGCAAGATAACTCGTAAAGTTTGTTTTTTTTTTTTTTTTTTTTTTTTTTTTTTTTTTTTTTTTTTTTTTTTTTTTTTTTTTTTTTTTTTAAAGTTCCTTACGCAAATGATGACATTTTGAGAACATATGTTTCACCGATGAGTTAACTTTTCATGTGTCAGGCAAACTGAATCGTCATAATTTTCGTATCTGGGGATCAGAACCTCCTTATGTTACACGTGAAGCGGAAAAAGACAGTCCCAAAATCAATGTGCGGTGCAGACTTATGCATGATTGCATCACTGGTACATTATTTTTCATTGAGTCTACAGGCACAAGCAGGGGTGGATTTAAGGTCAGATTTATTTTCTCTTTTAATTTTTTCTAATTTAATTTTTATTATCACTATATACTTTTAAGAAATAATTTATTTTAAAAATTTCTAACTTATGTAATTAAATATTTTTTGTGTTTAAACTCCTTAAAAAGCACTATTTTGCATCTCTGAAATCAAAATTTTCCCAGGGGAGGACTCCCGGACCCCTTGCTTTTGGCTTGGGGTGTATGTATGAACACTTTTTAAGGCATAGCCCCATCTTCTTGCAATGCTGGATCCGCCACTGGTCACAAGTGGTGTTTACTTGGACATGTTGCAAGAGTTTGCTGTGTCACATCGGGGCCATCTACAACCTAACGTCATTTCCCAGCAGGATGGGGCACCACCCCACTGGTCCCTCATTGTCCGTCAATTTCTGGGTGAAAAGTTTCCGAACAGGTGGACGAGACAGTCCGACTCGATGACCGCCGCGGTCACCTGACATTACCCCCACGTGACTTCTTCCTATGAGGTTTTGTAAAGGATCAGGTATACCGAACCAAGGTAACAGACATGCAGCACTTGCAGAACACGCATTCGTAATGCATTACAATCTGTCACTGTGGAGATTCTGGAGCATACATGGAGAGAAATTTAATACCAACTGGACATTATTTGTCCCGTAAAGGTGCATACACTGACGTGTATCAAAAAGGCAACAAAAAAAACTTCAAGAGTTACCTTGTCACATGTTAAAAACAGATTGTTGTTATCTTGTATAGTTTTAAAGTTATTAAAGTCTAAAGTTGTAAAGATAATTTATGGACATCCTGTATTTATCGCTCCAAGCCTTGCTGTCTCGAGCTGAACAGTCAGCAAAGTAAACTGAAGAATGTTCATTCCGTTAAAAGCAAAATCAGCGAGTTCAAAGCTCATTTGCTAATTTTTAATGATTATAATAACCTAAAAAATCTTTCCTTCGATTCAGCATGCATCCATTTATAACATTTTAAATATGTATAAACTAACTTGCACTAACATAAATTAACCTGAAATTAGCTAATCTGTCACAGAGGACTGGTAGAGGTAAGAACAGAAAGTGGGCTTCTCTTCTTGTTGACTGTGACGTCATTATCGACGGTGTGACACAACCTTACACAATGACAGGAACACAACCGTCTATCTCTTCATTACTATTTTCCTTTTAAAAAGTCACTATTTTAGTACCTGATTTTGACGGGCATTCACATTAAATACGCACTACAAAACCATTGTTAATATTTTGCTGCTGACAAAATAATAATAATTAAAAGTTCTACACTAAATAAAGGCCTAAGCAGCCTTAATAAAATATAAAAATTGTTATACAAAACAAAGTAATAACTGAGCAATTATAACAACGTAGGTGCATCGAAATGAAGAAATTCTACTATTCGTGTTGTTATTTGTTGAAATTTCGAACACGAGTAAAATTACTTGGAGTAAAATTTCAATGTTTTGAAATTTTGGCTGACGTAGGTACCCTACTCCATAACCCCCCCTCCCCAACTCCTTTTATTCCACTCGCGCCGTTCAAAGATTCTATTTGTGACTGAAGCCAAAAAAGATTACACCACACGATTGCTCCGGAAATACGCAAAAATTTTCGTTATAGGGAAATAAATAACCGGAGACAAAATATACTTCAGATGTTCACTGGCGACCACAGAATATTATTAAGAATATTATTACCGTATACCGTTGTATTCAGAATTACGTATTCTATGTTTGCCACATTTAGTTTCCGAGTTTTAACAGAAAAATAATTTGAAAATGAAACTTAAAAAAAATTTACATATAACAATTCTCTTTACAAAACGATGTACTATTGAAAATTGTTTTTAAATCTAAGGAACATGGAACCATCTCTTATTTGATATGTCAATTTTTCGAGACAGTGTCTGTGTTCCTACGCCTATGATACTACTTAAAAAAAACCTCTAACTTCTCCCCTCTGAGGCGTCTCATACTAACTCTTAAGGAGAAGTGTTAGACAATTTTATTGTATTTTAAATTTTTGAGCCATAACATTTATTCAAAATTTATTGTCAAAATATTTTCTTCGGCAGAGCAAGGATATCTTCTTGGTAAATTGCTTGACCTAAATTATAATGAAATCTTTCATTAGTTTGTCAAGCAGAATAATTGCAACATAATTCTTGAAAGTTGACCTATAATTCTCTTGCATCTCTTGCAGTTTCTGTGCGTGACAAATTAATGAACTATTAAATTATTTTTTATGTCAAGTCGTTTACCACGAATATTTCCTATGCTTTGTCAAGAGAAACTTTTGATAATACAATTAGAATATTTCTTATGGCTTAAAAAACAATAAAACAATAACATTGTCTAACGATCCCCCTTAAGGGCGCCGCTTTCCACGTGCCTTAAATGAGTTGTAATGTATAGAGAATTAAATTTTTTAACGAAAACAATCCACAAGCTCCTGTTGTACTAATGTAGGAAAAGAAAACACACTTCGGGCAAGGAGAGAATATCATGCTTAGTAGAAAGGGTAATTAAAAACACTGTTTTTCAGCCCCTCAACATTGGTTTTAAAAAATTGTCTTTTCAGACCACTGTACTTAAAACATTTTAACAAATTGTACGTGAAACTCAGATAAGAAAAATGTACTGAACTTTGTTACAGACTTCCCACCAATAAAATTATATGGTTGCCGCTTAATGTCCCATAGCTCAGCGCCTGATTCGTTGCGGCGATGTGGCATTTGATGCGCGCTTCATGGTAACCCTTATAACTGTGTCGCTTCTGAGCCAGTAAGGCGGTGTCTTTAAATAATGGTTGCTAAAACTAAATAAAAGTCTGTATTTTTTAGACTGTTTATCCCCAAAACGTAAATATTCTTGTCACCACCATGGATTTTACTATACGTCGTTCGGGATTAAGTGAGTACTAAAAATTTAACCTTTAAAAATATCACTAGCCGTTACTGCATATAATTCAGCATTAACTCTAGTTGTCTTACTAATTGTATGGTTGGCAGCAAAATTACGCAATATACCGACTACGCAATTTATCTTACGCGCGCAAACATCAAGTGACGTGTCCAGAGAGGTTAGACACTTCCATTCGTTAACCGTTACTCGTGTAAAGATACGAATTGGTTGAAAATAGAACTTCAACAGGAATTTTATGAGTAGTCACTTTATCCCGAACCGCCTAATAGTGAACTTATTATTGCGTTGTTTTTTGTTTAAAGAAATTATTTTACTGTGCATTGAAGATAATATTTCATTTTAAAATCAATCTCAAGGGAAATGGAAACAACTTTGCATGTGGATTTTGTTTAAACGTAGTCTGTATTAACGAAGTTTCACAGTAGTCACAAAATGTCACTATATTTACAACGAATGAAGAAGTGAAGTTATGGGAAAATGTTCTTGATAACACTTCTGCGGGATGGAGAACTCAGATCCACACAAGTTTGTAGAGCCACTGCTTTTTTTTGTGAAAATAATTTTGATACCACTTGTTTCAGTGGCTTACGGGCACATCTACAACTGAGGAATTGGCTGGAATAAAAGACTTTAGTAAGCTGAGGCTTTTCTTCAGTCGAACAATTTATCTTGTTCGATTACGTCCATAGAAGACACCTCCAAATTTCTGTACCGATATCTTAATTCTTCACCAAGTTATGAATTTTTGTCTTGACATGTGCTGGTACCATTATGCTATTAATAATTTATGTTTTATCTTTGACTATGTTTACAGTAACTACTATTAATTTGTGTATTGTAAATATATAGTACTTATTGGTAGAGACATGAACTTTTCGCGAAAAGAAATTTGCCTCACTTTGTGTCAGTGACTTGTGTGCAGGTCTGCAGACTTGCTTCACGGTCAAAGATAGGATGTTTTGACATTCGTGTGTCGTGAGGTTTTACACGCAAATCACAGATGTGTGGTGTTACAGTAACCTTATTGTGATTGGTACGGTCAAATGAGAAACGCCACAGTTCAAAGGCACGCTGCCAATATCTATGAAGCAGAACTGCAGACATGCACATAAGGTACCGGAACAAAGTGGGGCTAAATTCTTTTCGCGAAAAGTTCATGTCTCTACTTATTGGTATTAAGAGAAAATAATGTGAGAGAAAAGTGAAATAAAAAATACTAATTCCTCCAAAACATGTACCTGTAATCTCACAATGCAATTTTCTTACTAAGGCCTTTATTCCAGCCAACTCCTCATATTCTGCTTTGTGGTCAGTGATTGGATGTCATTTACTTTCAGCAGGACCACGTCTAAAGGGGAGCAAAAGGGGCATCTGCCCCGGACCGCTTACTCTAGGAGGTCTCTCTTTTTGGATAAAAAATATTAAAAATTATTATTTGTATGAATGGGATTTTCTAAAGCTCCCATTAAACCACACTGGAAGCTGTGAAATTAATATTTTAAGTGTACAACGCATGGCGTTCAGGATTGCCAAGGTCAGAGCTAAGACAATACTATACAGCTAACATGTCAGGAAAGTATGAGGGCCAACAACTATCACTGCATCTAAAGGATGGGGTCTCAGAATTATGCTGCCCCGGGAGTCACAGTCTCATAAAATGGCCCTGACTTTCAGCGTCTTTGGGGTTCTACCAACAAATCACAGAGGTGTGATGTGCCAGTAATCTTCTTCTTCTTCTTCCCTCAGTCAAATGAAAAATAAAGTCTCTGCTCAGGGGTGTGTCCAGGATTTTTTTTTTCGGGAGGGGTTAGAGAACTTAAAAGTGGAGTGCACGGATTCTTACCAGTAGTTCTTTTTCTATGAGTGAATGCAAAGTGTATAATATTACTTCAATATGAAGTAATTGACATTATTTTCTTGTAGTTTTTGCTTTATAACAGCAAACGGTAATATTATTTTCCCGGAAAATTCCCATTGCTCAAAATATTTCCCATTTTCTCAGGAGGGGTTACCCTCAAATATACCCCCCTTAGCCTCCCTTGGTAGCGCCACTGTACGTGCTGCCAATACTCATGAAGCAGATTAACAGATGTGTACATAATGCAAAGAAACAAATTGGTTTACAAAATTCCTTTCATCAAACATCAGTGGCTCGGCGTATGAAGTTAGTGCGGGAGGGTTGATGTCTTCTGCAGAGTTGTTGTAGATGTGGCAGGTTGGTCGCTGGCTAACTGACGCTCGGGCGACGCCCAGGCCTGCAACTTGCCGGAGCCGAAGACTCCGTACACCGCGGCCCCAGCCAGTCCTAGGCCGCCGCTGATACTGAACACCGTCCGCCACTCCTCCGACGTCTGCAACCAGCACATATACACACCCATATACTTCTCTTAAAAGGGCATGATTAGAGATGATGATTGATCGCGGGAAAACTTGACTATTCGCTGGGTTTCAATGCACGTTCAGCTTACCAGAAAATTACTGGCTTTAGCTTATACACGAAGTTGTTACCCTATTTGACTGAACCAATAACAATCCCTCTATTGTAGTATTTAATGGTATTTATTACAGATACTTTGTGCCAGACGTATGTCACCCAATCATACATGTTACAAGAAACTACAGGGATTTCAAGGATATGTTAGTACAAAAAAATTTCGCGATCTACCATCATCTCTAACCGTCATCTCTAGGCATGATCCATCATTTCTACTGATTTCACGACAGTTATTTAAATTCCTAAACGAGAACAGATATCGCAAAACAGTTGCACAGTTCTGTAAAAAAAAAAAAAAAGAAGATTTTACTATGAAGTCTAAGTTATTTATAAAATTGCATATATTTGGACAAATAGTTAATTTACAGTAATTTTTTTAATTGCACAATTAGCTGAAACCATTGTGTGTTTTGTTTTGAAAAAAAAATAGTTAACATTGTTTACACATTTTTTACACACAACTGTGCAGCAGTTTTTTTAGCTCTACGCTCGTTTAGAAATAAAATAATAATTGACGTAAAATCAGTAGAAATTGATCATTATCTTAAGCAGCTCGCCTACTGGCGTGCTAACATCAGACTTTTTCAAAATTATTTAATTTGATCAATTTCTAACATTGATCAAATGAATTTTATGGTTGACAAATCTGGTCTAGCGATTTCTAGCGATTACCATTATAAAATCTTACAGTACGAAAACCTTGGGGGGGGGGGGTGGTAGGGGCTAACTTTGTGGTTTTTTTAAATTATTTAATTTGGTCCATTTATAATATTGATCAAACGAACTTAATGGCTGACTAGATCTTATCGAGCATTGATGTAACGATTCCCGTCCTGAAATGTGTGTTAGTGTGAGTGAGGCACGGCGTCAAGGGCGATGTTGACCGGGTCATCTGGTGCGGTATCGCCTCTACCGCAAGACACTGAAACAACGTGCAGTGGTACCGTAGATCACTAGCTTGACTGACACTTTCAGAGGTGACCCCATCTTTATTTGTTAAAAGTTTTTCTAGAGTGGTTTCTCACGTATACCGCGAGTTGTTTTTCAGATATAACAGGTTGAAACAGCTGTTTTGAGCCATTTTGATGGGCTCCGAAATTATTTCTCTAGGCCCCAATTGGCATGATGCTTTGAAACTACTTTCCCCGTCATTGTTTGAAATGTGTTTTCTTCTCGTACATTGAGACAGAGGGCACATGTATAGTAGTTTCGTTATGAATACGTATTTACGAACACACTGCAACACATAAGCGATGCCGTTAAGTCTGATCTGCACAGAAAAATTTATAATTTTAAAATTACATAAAACACTGTCCAATTCTTACACATTACAGTAACAGCGATATTTCCCACAAACAAAATCTTATTAGGTTCCATAATTTTCGAACAAGCGCACATTAAAGTAGCGATTTTACTATTTTCGCTGCTTACCCAAAATAAAAACTGAAATAATTTGTAGTGAAAGTAAATGTATTAAACTACGGAATGACCCTTTTGTAGTTTCACGTAAAAATTGTTTGTATAAAAATTTTCTTGAATGTACCTACATTTTTGCATATCTTTGAGTACCTGTATTTAAAAACAAATAATTTTTACGTGAAATAACAAAGATGTAATTCTGTAGCTTAATACTTTCACTCTAAGTTATTTCCTTCATACAGTTTGAATTGTTTTTACTTTGGGCATGTAACGAAAATAGTCGAATCGGTGTTATTATGTAGTTATTAGTGTACGAAAAACAGAAATGTTAAACTGCGTATGGTGCTTTTAGAGTGGCAAATGTGGTTATCTTGTTTTAATTTGTGTGTTCTGCCAACACAACCGGTAGTTGCAACTGTGTTTATGAGGGGTTTGTCAGGACGCTCAAATCAGAACGCTCGCTTCAGAAAACGAGTAAATCCTTTTGCCTTGTTAAAATCCATTACAAATGTGGCAAAATATCCGCGTGTTTAATTGAATTGCATTTTAACTAACTGGAATTATCAATAATGTACTTAAACTTTGAAAAGTATTCATTCTGTGTCATCGCACTTTCAGTTAGATAAGTTGTTGATAATCGTGACCTTAAGGGGCCTCACTAGATAAACTGTGTTTGTGTGTGTGAGGCAGGAGCAGTAAGGCTGCCACTAGCCTACCTGTGCAATGTTTTGTCGCCTCTCCGCTCAAGCTACTCAGACGGCGTGCATTGCTTTACTAATATCCTTTATCATGAGACTTTAAGCTGTGACCACATATTTTTTATTTATAGGCAGCATAGTTCAAAGTCTAACGCTTGTTTCAATAGTTATGTTTTTCGAGTCCGGTTGTTATTTTTTCATAAGCGGTAGTCTTAAAAACCCATTTTTGGACATTTTTAAGAGCCCAAAAATTACGTTTCTAATTAACTTGCTGAATTTTTAAAACTATAGTAGTTTGAAGTGTGTGTTATTTTCATATGTATAGAAATATATTTTTCATTAAATAGCTTCGTAAAAAAGAATAACCGTAACTCTCTGGAACGCGATTGAAGCGCAGGTATGGAGGCCCCTTAAGGGGTATTGATCCCTACCACCTCGGATTTATCTGTTTCTTCTCGATAACTTCTGTTCCAGTCGATGAATAATAATTTTTATCACGACAAGGCATAGATACAAACTTAATCGATTTTCTGTAATTGCTGGAACCATAATATATTCATTATTTTGCAACGGGAAACGGTTGAAAAGGAAAAATTGCTTTATTTACGGGAGCGACTACAGAGGCCGCAACATTAACAGAAACAATGCCATATGGATTCCAAAAAGTGAATGAAACAATAAATTATTCCTTGTCAGTGTGAAAAACCGTAAAACCGATCTGACAGGGATCAATTCCACTTAAGAGCTTATTGTACAAAAACTATGCAACTATAATAAGTTTTACGTTGCGAAAATTGTACAATTTTGGTATTTTACTTATTGACCAGAATTCCACTAGTATACAATATAATGAGCTGGAAGATATCCAACTTCTTAAGTCTGGGTCAGTAGACTCACCTTATTCTTGACGATGTGGCCGGTGATGTAGGTGGTGAAAGCAGCCCCTGCGCTGCTCACGAAGTGGGACAGTCCCGTCATCAGGCTGGCAAACTGCGGCGCAAGGTCCAGGTAGTTCAGGCTGCCACAACACGCGTGTTGCCACAACAACAGAACAAATATGGCGGAACATACACCACCATCTTGGATTCATTAAACTTGTCTTCGAATTATTTTTCTACAATCGTCCAAGCTAACTTACCGAACAGGTGGGAAATAACACAGAATTTATTAAAATATATAGGACGTAACGCCGTTGTAGGGCTATGTCGTCTGAGGTATTCGGAGACAACACAGCACTATAAAGGCGAACGTCCAAAATATTTCACCAAATCATTCACCTTCTACTACAGGTTGGAAAGAAAACATGTTTTCTTATGGGAAAGTTTGACACAGGGAAGATTTCTGCCGTTAGTTTGGCTGCTATCGCTAAGGGACCAGAAAAATACGAAATCATAGTAAAACTAATTTTAAAAAGGCTTAGAAATTACAGAAGTCATTTAACATTATTTTAAAGTGAAAAGATACTAATTTCATGGCTTAAATTATCAACTTTATGTAACATAAAAATCAGGAAAGCTCTATGATTGGTAATTTTGCACCCATTACCGATACCAGCGCTCAAGCGGCAGAAAATGTCCCTGTGACAAACTTTTAACATTGATATTTCTAACCTGTAGTAGAATTAACCTTAGTTTCGTTAATATATATATTCTTGTATGGCTGAACGTCAAGACCGCGGCCGTAGAACAGGTATGGACACTCGTCTGGAAACTTGACCCCTTGTTGTTTGTCTGTAGTTCGCCAAGTTACCGAGATTGTTGTGCGTCTTTGGCGCTGCAATCAGGGCGGTCGGGCTCAAACTTCGCCCACTTCCCTCCCACTTTTTTTTTACCAGTGTTTACGTTATAAATATAATCAATATATCAAAACATATTTTCATCAATTTATGAAATATTTAATTCGATCACAATACTAAAATCGTTATTTAATTTATATAATGTAAACACTGGTAAAAAGTGGGCGGAGTTTGAGCCCGACCGCCCTGATTGCAGCGCCAAAGACGCACGACACTCTCGGTAACTTGGTGAACTACAGCCAAACAACAAGGGGGTCAAGCAAAATAAATTGGTAGGTAGGCGAATGTCCAGACCTGTACTTCTACGACCGTGGTCAAGACCTATAGTTCGCTCTCACGTCTGTGATTGGACGGCGAGTGTCCATACCTGTTCTACGGTCGTGGTCTTGACGTTCAGCCGTACACAGAATATGTTTCTCATAGGGAAAATGTCTGTCGCTTGAGCGCTAGTATCGGTGAACTGTCCCATCACACAGCTTTCCTGAATTTTTAGTGACGTGAAGATAATAAATAGTATTTTTTACTTTAAAATTAATTTAAGTATTTCTTCTACTTGCCAAGACCAGTTTAATTAATTTTACTACGGTTTCATTTTTTTCTGGTTCCTTAGCGATAGCAGCGAAGCTAGCGGCAGAAATTTCCCCTGTGCCGAAGTCTCCCATAAGAAAACACATTTGCTTTCAAACTTGTAGTAGAATTAATCTTAATAACATGCAAGTCGTTTTATAGAAGAAGATGGGGACACCTTCCTATTTAAAACCGATAACCGTGTGTACTAGGCATTAGACAGTAACTGGCGGTAAAACAAACTAGGTCCTCTGACCCCAGCAGGTTACTTAACATAACCGGGTATGCACACTTACTATATGGCGAGAGATGTGAAGTAGTCGCAGGACAAGGCCACCACGGTGCACAGGACGACAGGATAGATTGACGTCACTTCCGCGTGACCCAGGATCAGCAACGTACCGCAGGCCGTCAACAGCGACGTGCAGACGGACAGCTTCCGTAGCTGCCAACATAACAGTACGTGAACAAGCCAAAGACGTTATTAAAGAAATATAATGTTACGCTGCTCTTTTGTTACATGGTCAAATCGACGCTGATATATTTCAGGCGTGGGACTTTAGAAGGGGTGAGTGTAACAATAAAAAAAAATTAAACTTATGGTATACAAAATTGCATGTTATGCGATGTAATGTGGCGCCGTTTAAGAGGACGTGGTACATAATTCAACGCTAAAAGCATTAATCTATAACTGTAGGTTTCTTGAAGCAAATTTGCGAGAGTTAAACAAATAACTGAAAAGAAGTATTTTTGTGTAAACGTAACAATGTGTTGTACCCCCGTTACACTGTTCTTCTGTGTGAATTATTTAATTTCGGTAGGTCAGTTTGGTTTTCCTTTTATGCATAAGCAGATTTGGGCTTCGACATGACATTATACAAAACTGTGAAACCTGAAATGTTTCATTGCTGTTCAAAATAGTTACAATCTATGTCTACAAAACAAACCATATATCTTTCAAATGTAAATATTATTCAAATAATGAGAATGTTCTGTGACATTCCGCCTTAAGCAGCAACGAACTTGAGGGACCATGGTGGCCGAATGGTCAGACCATTCGTCTCTCACCAAGGCGATCCGGGTTCGATTCCAGGTGGGGTCGGTGTAGCGGCCACCCGCAGCAGGTAGCAGGGACCTTCACCGCGTGCTGGCAACACACAGCGCTGAGCGGCAGGCTGCAGGAATGCGAAGGTCAGGGACGTGTGGGCCGCCTGGCCAGCTCAGCCGGGCCGCAGGAATGCAGAGGGCTGAGTGTACCATCCGGCCGGCAGGGCAGCCATCCGGCCGGCAGGGCAACTACCTGACCCCAGCGAGACCGGGGAGGAACATTTAGTCTGACTCTAGCAGTGGTCGCGAGAGCTTTGCCTGTAAGTAGCGCGCCGTGTAACACAACGTAATGTAGCAGTGTTTACATGTAAATAAATACAGTATCACGGCCGCGGTTGTTTCATTCACTGTAGCCCACTTGTCCGCTCACATAGTTAGTGGTCCACACCCGAGACCACATTGGTGACCCCGACGTGATCGGGCAAGTTCGGGCCGCGCTAAACAGTGGGTGTTTCGACTCACGTCGCTCGTAA